>AWUE01014046.1:0-59050 GCA_001974825.2 Corchorus olitorius
ACAAAACAGAGAAGATCAAGTGCAAATCAAATAGAAAAGAAAAGAAAAAGAAAATAAACAATCTCCCCGGCAACGGCGCCAAAAATTTATGATCGGTCGTCAGCAAATCATAAAAATAAAAATCCCAACAATTACTAACTAAAGATAGTTAGGGCAAGTAGGGTCGAACCCACAGAGAGAAAGGTTATTATTCTTTTTCTTAAAACAAACAAATAAAATAAAGAAGATTTTGATAGTAAAATTAGGTTAAACCAATCTAGCAATTAAAATTATCTAAGAACGCAATCAAGAAAATTAAAGAAAACAATTAATCAGAAAGCAGAGAATAAATTGAGAAAATAATTAAAAGAAACCTCCAACATAGAATTAATATCCCTCTTGACAACAATACCATGGATCATTGATATCTAAAGATTATGAAAACAATGGATAGCTTGCTTGAAATTTAATCCTAAATTACCTTAATTAGATAAAACTCTTGATCCAGTGTGAATTATCCCTTTTTACTCTTTAAATAACTACCTCTTGATCCAGTGTGATAATTACTCAAGATTAAAACATTAAGATCTAGTAATTTACAAGCACAATGGGCAATTAAAAATTGGTCAAAGATTCTTAAATCCCTTGGAAGGAAGATCCTTTGCTTCCAATTGCTACCAAACAACTAAATCCGAAGATCCTTCAAGATTTAATTTAGCTAATGCTACTTAATTTATCAAGAAAGTGCTAGCTTCAATCTATCAAAACAAGCAACATAGAATTCATGCAGAGATATTAAGAAATACCCAATTAATTTTCATATAAAAGCACAAAATCTCACCATGATATAAGTCAAGAGATCAATTAAATTCTACATTGGAGAAAAGAAAAGGATTACTCACTCATGAATTGAGTGAGCATCCAAAGAAAAGAAGAAAAACTTATCTAAGGATGGGAAGTAGAGGGGTCGGCGGCTCCTAGAGCAAAACTCCTCCAAATCTTCAACAATTCTTCAAAATAAAATCTCTAGATCTACATACATCAAAAACCTAGACATAAGGTGGCTATTTATAGTGGAAATAACCCTAGAAAATCCAATCCTAACTTGGAAAGGAGTCTAGGACGGTTTAAGGGTCTAACTTGGACTCCAAGTTGGATTAAAAGTCATCCTAGAGTAGAATCCAAGTTAAAGTAGGATCCTGAAATTTTGCTGAATTCGTGCAGTGACTTTGACGGTATTTTTGGACTTGAAAACGGCAGAACTGGGTCTTGGACTTCAAAGAAAAGTTGTAGATCTCGGAGTTAGCTTTCCAACGAGTACTCATGGGCTTCAAACGGAGGTTTGAGCAGAAAGTTATGAATTTTCTACCAAAACTGCTCCTGAATCCTAATCCTGTTAGGACTAGAATCGGGAATCTACGGGATTTTGGTATTTCCTTGGATTTAGGAGTCATTAATTGGGATTTTAATTCCAATTAATATTTTATATGGGCTGAGTATTTTCCCACATAAATTATCCATAAATATCAAAACTTGAGAATTTATCCATGACTTGTCTTCAATTAAAGCTCCAATCTTCAATCCTTGCTCCTTGAAATAATTCTTCAAAGTCTTCAAATCTCCAATTCGTCTTCAACAAGTCTTCAAACACGAACTTCGAATCTCCAAATCTATGCTCAAAATTGCTTTGCTAAAATCTGTGTAAAAAGTCATAAAAATAGCTCCAAAAGAGGTGAAAAATAACAATTTCTCAATTTCACATCACTTAAGAACTTAAAACACAATTATCATCAAAATAGCATATAATTAAGCATAAATAGATCCAGAAACATAGTAAAATAGCCATAAAAATAGGGTTGTTTTTTGCTCGATCATTAATTTTAGCTCGATCATAATTTCCCTCACACTAAATCTTTGCTAGTCCCTAGGAAACTAAGAAAAATAAAAACTCACTAGGCTAGAGCACAAAATAGACCCTATAATCCTAAACTAATACATTAAAACTAAGTAAACAAAACTTAATGCAAATAAATATTTCACTTTCGTAGGTGTACGGCGGCACTTAGCACATGACGCAAGCCATTTAAACCTGAGACTGATAGAGGTACTTAGGAGGTGTTATGTCACCTGAGGGTTTTCTTAACTAGGACGATACCCACAAACATGTTTAAAACTAGACTCGATAGACTCATGGGTAAGTATGAAAAACAGAACAAATTTTTGTACAAATCTATGTTTGATCTTTAAAAACCATTCTTTTCTAAAAATCAATTTTAATGCATACATATATCAAGGATCAATGTAATCATGAAATCAGAATAACAAAGAATAATAAGAGCACTCAATTCAAAAGATCAAGTAATAGCAAGCATCTTTATTCTTAAGTAACCATAATTAAAGTAGTTCAAATCACTCGTCATTCATCACACACTATAATTACTTCTTTCCATAAGCTTGTATATTCATCTTTATCTCCATTACTCAAAGGAGTGCATGTCATGGATACAAATCAAGGGTTTTCATGGGTTATAATAGATTTTCAAAGGGTAATTAGTTTTTTAGAAAATTGAGGTTACTAACCTCGAAGTGTTCATGATTTGGGGTTACTAACTCCCATTTTTTAGGCTACTAGCACTCTAGAGGGACTCATTCTTTTTATTTTTTCAGAGGGGCAATATTTCTGCAATTCCATGCCTCTTATCCTCTTTCCAAGGGTTACTAACTCCTTTTGTTTAAGAAAAAAGTGACAACAATGAATTGATTTTTTTAAGCAGAAATACCTCTTCTCCTCTTGCATGAAAACACTTCTTTTATGAAAACAATTTTTTTTAACTACCCTTTTATATAAGTAGTCCCCCACACTTGTTCTTGACATATCCATAACATACTTTCATAATTGTAATTTCAATAAAAATTAAATACAAGTTCTAGAAATAGATAATCATAGAAGCAATAAATAATAAGTTTTTATCACAAAACTCTAATTATACCTAATTCTAAGAAATAAGATATCATGCTAAAAATCAATCAATGAATAAAACATTTTTAAAAATTCTAAGCATTCATCAATCATAATTAAATCAATCAATTAATATATGCATGAAAAATTCAAAATTTTGGCAAAAATTTCGAAAATTTTCATGGATATATGACATTAGACTCTCCCCCACACTTAAAAGACACATTGTTCTCAATGTGAATGCACATGTGTGTGTTGTGTCCCTCATAAGTGTGATGACTAAATAGATGTGCTAATGAAATACTTGACTCACAAAGAAAGTATGTAGAGTTGATGCTTAATAGTGATGATAATTGGGTCAACACTTTCTTCTATGGTATATGATATAACAAAACAAGTAATTCAAGCAAATCATAGCATCAATCATAGCAATCATAGCATAAGTCATTATAAAGATCTAAATCAAAGCATAGAAAACATAGAAAAGAAATAAAAACAACTAATTCAAATCAAGGAATAGGCAATCAATCAAAGCAATAATCAATCAAATCAAAGCAAAGGAAGAAAAAGTAAATGGAGGTGAGATTACGAAATCTTCTCTATTTATGTGGCATGGGCTAGAGGTGGCATGGCGTGGATGGCCGGTGGTGGTGCGGGGTTAGCCTGAGATGGCTCGGCTATGTCTGGTCATGGCCGGCGGAGCTAGCTAGGTTGGCTCGATCAAGAACCGAGCTAGCTAGGTTGGCCTTTGGCTCTCCCCTTTAGTGCGTTGGCTTCCATCCTTTGCTCCTCTCCTTTAAGCTTGCATTCGGTTTCCTTTTCAAATGTTCAAAACGTAAGCTCTAATTATTCGACTTGTTTCCTTAATTTGAAATCCTAAAAAGAAAAACAAAAACAAAACTAAAAAGAAAATTAACATGTTAGTAAATTCTTGGGTTGCCTCCCAAGCATCGCCTTTCTTTAATGTCTTTGGCTAGACCTTCCTTCATCTCCCTTTGTTAGGGTAGATCATAACCACTTCAAAGCATAAAGCAAATATGATGAGATTGGAAGAATATGAGCAACAAAATATGAAGGTGAAAAGAAGAGATAAGGAAAGAAATCACCAATTTTGCTGAGGGCGACTCCATGAATAGCTAGGAATGACAATGTCATCTTTGTTGCCGTTAGAGGTTGATGCAATGGATGCTTTCGTCATTGATTAGCATTGTTCTCATCTTGCCTTTGGAAAGTGTCCTCGTGTTGGCAAATTTTCTTGTCCTCCAGAAATAATTGATCCATGGATATCCATTCTTCATGTTTGATCTCTCCAAAGCATTCGGACTTAAGAAGCTTGTTGCTTCCCAAGAAATCTTGATCTACATGTTCCAAAAATTGGTCATCAACAAGACTCAGCACACTTAATTCTTTCAGCTTAGGGTACCGAAATTGCTCATCATCTGGTGGCTCTTCTATGGGCTCTGCGAATTTTGGAAGAGGAGGTAGAGGGATGTCCATCATGATATCTTCTTTCGATGCCTCTAATTCTTCTTGCTCAATCTTGGGGACTTCCATTGGTGGAGTAGGGACGCCAGCCATGCTAGGAACACCATCGTCATTAAAGAAAAATTGAAAGAAATTTGGCGAATCAAGTTCATATGGTTCCAAACCATCCCTTGTTTCACTTGACACTTCTTCAACTTCTTTCACAATTGGGATGTCAGCAACATCATGAAACTCACCTTCAACCTTACTTGGTTCAGGATGGACAGGTTCCTCCCATGATGATGTCGCTTCAATCGATGCCTCATGATATTCCCTTGCTCTTTTGGCTACCTCTTCTTCAATTATTGCCTTTTGCTCCTTATGAGTTTTCAAAAAGAAAAGTTCACTACGCATATAACCTCCACCATTGGCTATTTCTATCTGGTACATACTAGAAGGTTCTAGACCAAAACAGAAACACTCAAGAAGGATTTGTTCAGAAAACCCATAGTTTGGATGGTTATCGCATAATTTGTTGAATCTCTCCCAATATTGGTGCAGGTGCTCTTCTTGTAGCTGCTCGCAATCTTCAATCTGTTTTCAATCATGAATCATTCGCAATTGTGCTTCTTGCTCCATTGGATTTTTTTTTTCCAGAAAAACAAAAACTTAAAAGAAAAATTAGTAGTAAAAGTTCTTAAACAAAAATTAAAAGCAGAAAATCAAAAAATTTTTTAACGCAAAAAGCAGAGATTTTTTTTTTAAAACGCAAACTTTTTTTTTCAAAAACGCAAAAACTAAATGGAAGAAAAATATATATTTTTTAAATTAAAAACGCAGAATCAAGAGAAAATCCTTAAGATTAGTCTTTTCCTTCCTTCCCCGGCAACGGCGCCAAAATTTATGATCGGTCGTCAACAATCATAAAAATAATCCCCACAAAAACCTAACTAAGTATATAGGGCAAGTAGGGGTAGAATCCCACAGAGAAGGGGAATAGACTTATCTAAGAGATAAAATTCTCAAGAATCACTCAAAAGATTTGCTTTAAAACAGGGGATTAAAAACAACAATTAAAAAGAAAACAATTAAACTAAAAACAAAGCAGAGTAAAGTAAATCTAAACTATGGCAATAATAAAGAAAACAATAATTAAAAGTCATACTTCTTCTCCAATGGTAGAATCAATTAAATTAATTATAGATCATTGATTTAAAGGTGAATTCAATATTTAATTCTCAGTTGATAACTGACCTAGGGAAACCCTATCATGCATATTAGACAAAACTCTTGATCCAGTGTGAATTATCGCTTTTATTCTTAAAACAATTACCTCTTCATCCAGTGTGATAATTACTCAAGAACAAAGCATTAAGAATAATTATAATTTATTTTCCCACATGCTTCACAAAGAAAACCAAACAATGAGCAGATTACTCCACCCACCGATCCAAAAATCCCTTGGAAGGAAGATCCTTCGCCTCCAATTGCTACCTCACAATCAAGCCCGAACGATCCTTCATGGCTTGATTTAGTAGTCAATCTATCAGATTATATCATTAGCTGCGGTTCTAAATCCACAATCATCCAGATCATAAGATTAAAGCAGAGATTTAAGAACTATTGCATAAGAACAAACATCAAATTATAAGCACACAAATCTCACCATAACTAATTGATTAAATTCACCAAAGGATAAGAAGTATAAAGAACTTAGCTACTCATGGATTCGGAAAAATCCATGAGAAGCATAAGAAAACTTACAAGACCTTGGGGCGAAATCCTCCTCTTGAATAACCTAGGGTTGCCATCCCTCTCTATGCAAAGAGAGGGTGGCGGCACCCTAGCCCTAAAACTAGAAAAAAAAAAACTAGAACTAGAAGAGAAAAAGAAGAAGAGAAAATTATCTAAATATTGTGTGTGTGATTTGTGTTACATAGGGTGGCTATTTATAGTGGAAATAACCCTAGAAACTCCAATTCTAAGTAGGATAGGAGTCTAGGAGGTTTTAAGGGCTGACTTGGTCTCCAAGTTGGCTTAAAAGTCTTCCTAGAACTAAAATCCTTGTCAAAATAGGATCCTGAAAAATTCTGGATTCGTGCAGGAACTTCGACGGTGATTTTGGTCTTGCAGATGGCAGAACTGGGTCTTATACTTCAAAGGAAAGTTGTAGATCTCGGAATTTGCTTTCCAACGCCTACTCACGGGCCTAAAACGGATATCTGAGCAAAAAGATATGATTTTTCTACCGAGACTGCGCTGAATCCTAATCATGTTAGGACTAGAAGCGGGAATAAGCGAGAATTGGATATTTCCTTGGATATAGGAGGCACAAATTGGGTTTTTAATTCCAATTGTGGGCTTATATGGACTGAGTATTATCTCATATAAAATATCCAAAATTCCAAAGCTTCAGGGTTTCTTCATGGCTTGTCTTCAATTCTTCGCAATTAAAGCTCCAATCTTCAATTCTTGCCTCTTGAAATAATTCTTCAATCATCTTCAATTATTCAAATTGTCTTCAATAAATCTTCAAACACGAACTTCGAATCTCCAAATCTTCACTCCAAATTGCTATGTCCTTATTTGTGTAAAAAGTCATCGAAATAGCTCCAAAAATAGTGAAAAACTACAAGTTTCCACTTTTTTTGTCTTCAAGACCTAAAAAGACAAATACTAACAAAATAAGGTTAAATTCCACATAAAAATAGTAAAAAGCATACGAAAATGATCATAAAAATAGGGTTAATTTTAGCTCGATCACTTGGAGAGGAAGTCGGGATTTCTCATAGGGATTTATCCTTTGCTTTAGCTTGGTATTTTGTTGTTTTGGGTTTTATTCTGTTGGTTTGTGTTGAAAGGATTTTGCCCTCTTTTTTGCTGAACTTGTTGTTGGTGTGATTGTGTAAATTGCAATGAAGTTTTGGTGAGATAGGTGAGATTTTTTGTGCCTTTTCTTTGTTGATGCTCTGCCTCTGCCTTTCTTAGTTTTTCTATTTTCTACACTAATACACAAACCGAAAGCCATTTTTTCTATTTTCTACACTAAAACACAAATCGAAAGCCGGCCGAAAACCGACCGCCACCGATGACCATCAGTGGCATCGGTTTCCTCTATATTAGGTCGATGATCGGTTTCCAATTAATCAAAATTTTTAACCGACAAAAAACCGAAAATCAAAACCGAAACCGACTGAAACCGAACCGTGCTCTCCCCTCAGTGCTACATAACCATTTACTTAGTGTGGAGGATTGGTTCCTTGTTGTTATCAATCTTCTCTTGGGATACGACCATTACTTGCCATGTTCTACCCATTTGAGTAGCACTTGAGTTTGTGAGGATTATAAATTTTATTTCCTGGTGAACCTTCATTTGTAACGACCACTTAAGGGGACATTAAAGAGTAGTGATTTTTCTTATAGAGATGTTCTCTGTTTTATCTCTATGTGCACTGTAGTTAATAACAATTCTTAATAGTTTGACTTCCAAACTGTAGCCTCTATGGGGTTTTTTTTTTCATACAAAGATTTGATTAGTCCTCCTTCCAATTCTTTCAGCGGTATTTGGTCACAAACTTAAAATCACAGCGGTTCACGAGAGTATGTCCAGCTTCTTTGTTATTGTTATGAAATATGTAATTTAAAAAAAAGAATCTTTTTAAGGCTCATTTTGCTTTTTTTTTCTTTTAGATTATGTTGTTTTGATCTCATGTATCATCATTGTTTTGCTCATTTTGTTTTCTTTTCTTTTAGATTATTGTTATGAAATAAAAGCAGAGTTGCGTTCATGTTTGTAGGTTTGGCAGTGACAACAATAATGTTTGTCACAACCTTCTTGATCGCATTGGCGATGATAATCATCTAGAAGCAAAAGCATAGCTATTACTGTTGCAGTCTTAGTGTTTTTTTGGATAAGGATGAAGCTTATCAGGAAAACTAGAGGAAACTGATAACTGAAATTGTGGACAACTTTTCTTCCTACAGTAGTATGGGTCAGCAAAGATACACACACTAAGTATGAAGCAGTTGTGTATATGCACAAATCAGATTTTGTTATCGTGACTGAAACAAGAATGTATGATGCTAAGGCCAAGGAGGCTAGAGACGCAATGCATTTAAATCGTAGTTAATCCTTGATGCAATTGGTGATTGTGGTGGTTCACGGGTCTTGTGGAACACAAATGTCACTGAAATCATCACAAAAACTGAAATCCAGCTGATACCAAGGTTTAGGAAAGCGAAACCATCACCAACATCTGAACAAATACCATGACAAAAAAAATTCTCTTTGATGTTATGTATATATTGTAGACACCTTTTTTTTTTGCTTGTATCCTTTAATTTAGAATTAAGTTATTCCTTAATTTGCAATCAGGGGGCGTTCAGGTTAATTCATAATTCCCTGGGACATTCTAATAGGTTTGCGTCTTGCATAAGGTTTTTTGCATTGCATTAACATATTATATTAGCATATCACGTTAAAATATCAGATTAGCATATCACATTTGCATAGTATGTTTGCGTTTGCATAATAAAGGGAATTGTATTTGGTTGGCTTGTTGGTATTAGAATTAGCCCATTTATTTGATAGGTTCATTTGGGCTTTGGGCCTCGCCTTAGGGCATTTTAACGTTGGGCTTGCATTTGGGGGCATTTTGCACTTACAATTGCTTTTAGTCTATGTTAAAATTAAAATTGTTTTTTTAAAACCATGTTAAAATTAGAAGCTCATTTCATTGCGAAAAAATACAAAAATATTAAATCTTTTTCTAGTCGACATCATGTTTTGATTTTGCAAATCTAATTTTTCTCTAATTTGCATATTTTAATTAGCATTTGCATTTTGAATTCATATTAGTCTAGGTAGGTCATTTTCTTTACATGACATAAGCTTGCACTTTCATACTTATATTTTGCATTCACATTTTATAAAAAAAATATACAAAAATGGAATTCGGAAAATCTAAAAAAGAAGTGGCTTTACATTTTACTTTTACATTGCATGGCATAAAGAAAATACCAAAAAGTGGTATACGTTTATGGTGGCTTTCACCTTAATAAATCACCAGGAAGTCCTTTATCTTTCATGGATTCTTCCTTTGCAACTCTCATTTCCTTCTTCAGAACTTATGGTTCAAAGCTGCCCAGAAATAGTCTCACCCTTATGGCACTACAGGCAAGCTCTTCCCTCGCATAAGACATCAAGGCTTTGCCACGTCACAAATTCTTTCACAAAAGATCCAAGTTTCACCACTTTTGCTACTAAAATGAAACTGCGTTTTCAGAAACTTCATGTCACATGCCAAATCACCACAAGCAGTCATATGTTGCATGGCCATTTCATAGCAGACATGAAGCATTTGACCATGATGCATAATCACAGCATGCATTGAAAACACCAAAAATAGAGCATATAGATAGCAATTTCAATCACACACTGGCACAATTATTATATTACATTTAACATTTTCCCTTCACACATCTATTGCAGCAACATGCATAACAAGAATCATGGCAACGGCTAACAGTCAGATTTGAATCCCAGTCTCATTCAAAACAACTCAATTTGGCAATCAGTTTTCATTCACCAAATGCAGCAGCTTACTCATGTCACATTTACATACACTGAACACAATTTCACAGCATTTTAGCATATGACATTCTAAGAAGAAAATAGGCAAAGCAGGCACTTTTGTTTAGCACTTATCTCTGTCTCATATAGGCTCACTACATTTAGCATACGTCCTTCTCTTGAGTTTAGTTACATCGCACTTCACATAGAAAATCCAAAACAAAGGTAGAGCATACACATACCATTTCAGCATTCTCTTGCACTTCATAGTCCCATCTAGTCAGTAATAAAAACAGAACACCTCTAGCTTTCATATCAGGCTACATTTCTCAGATTTCACTCTCCTACATGCGAACATTTCATTTAATTTGGAAATCACCAATAACAGAACATGTATACATGTGTCTTAATCCATTTTGCATTCCAAAATATCAATAAACAAAGCATTTTGCACTAACACATTTTGCATCCACTCATAATCACATTTCCAGCTTCTCAATACACATGGTAGTCTATAGTCACAATATAAGTAGCTCTAGGTTGGCTCATTTTCACCTAGATAGGTATATTTAGAATGCATTTTACACCAGATACTTACATGCACACACATCAGCCCATTTCACTCAATGAAAATAGAAATTCCATGCAACAAAAAAACAGACAACATTTTTCTTTTTACAGTTCAGAGCATAACAAAATAGGGAAACAGATTGCTCACTGCAACATTCAATTCAACAAACTCACCACTCATCATGAATTCACAGCAAGAAAATATAAAGCAATGAGGCAAAACCAACGGCACATAGGAAGCCTCAAACATAGAAGACAATTCACCGGCAAATGACAAAGAGAGCAAACCATGACATGGCAGTCTCTGATGGGTCCCGGAAGGATCTCAAGGGTGTTTGATTGGCCAGCTCAGCATGTTGTAGAGTAAAGGGAAACATGTGAGTCCCAAAACAACAACCTGCAGAGAGAAAAATTTTCAGTGAGGTTCAATAAATTGACAAACAGTAAGCAAAACAAAAAAAGAAAAAGGGAAGAGAAGTGCCATTTCAGCTGCCACATCAGCAGACCCTAGAGACAAAATTTAGAAGGGACAAAAGCGGGCAAGCACGATCTCATTCTGCAGAAGCACCCTGACTCCCTTACACACTGCTACCAACCGGCATACCCACCATCAACCTTAAACAAAAAGCAAAAAAACAAACCAAGGGCAATCAATTCAATGGAAATGGGAAACATAGAGAAAAACAAAATTGACTTGCAAAAGCCCTGCAAGGAGAATAAAGGGAAATCAACGTTTAGAACAATAAAGGCCATGGAGCCTTTAGATTAAGAATTCAGGCAGTAGATGGTGAAGATTGGTTCGGGTCATTTGGAATATATATACACTCCAACAATAAATTGCCGGGGGGTTTTTTTGGAGAGGTGGGTTGAAAAAAAAAGGGAAACCAGTTTTCGGTTTATAGTTCTTGAGTTCATCATAAACAGTAGGAAAAAATACAAAAAAAAAGTGTTGAAAAAAAAAATTTTAAAAAAAAAAAAGAGAACAAGAAAGTTCAGAGATGGAGTAGGATTACCTTAAGAAAAAAATCTTCCAGTTCCCCTCTTCCCTTTCTTTCGGCCATGTCCTTCATCTTCTTCCTTTTGGGTACAATATTTTCGGGTTAGGCTCATTTTCGGTGTTAGGAGGCTTAGACTTATACTAGACTAGGTAGGTTTGTCAAGTAGACTGAGGGGAACAACATATTTCGAAAGTGAGCTCGTCTGACGGCTAGATCCGCCGGATCTGAAGAAAGTTTTGGTTTCAGATAAGGTTGATTTCATGGCTTTGGAGGGCGGATTTCGAAGAATTACCACCGGAATCGGGTTCATAGCGTTTTGGGGGAGGCTCTCTGCACCTTTGGAGCTTCATCTGACGGCGGTGGAAGATCAAGCACGGCGGCATAAGGAGGAGGCAGCGGCGACGCAGCATAGCTAGGGTTTTGAAGGTATTTGTTCTTGAAAATAAAAAAATATGAGGCCTATTTATATGGTGACTCATTTGTTATTTTCCTTTACCACTTTTAGATTAAATTTACTTTTAATATGCTTTTTAGTGTTAAATTGTTACTTATTAAGTCTTTAGAGTTAACTGTTTAGTCTTGCATGCAATTTAGTCCCCGAATTTCGTGCGATTGGGTAATGTTATATGCTTTCGGTTCACATAAAGACTGATAGTTTATACAGTATTCAAATAGGTCCCTGATGATCCGAATAAGATGCAATTTAGGGTCTAATTTCCTTTTTATTATTATTTTAGGTGAATTTAGTTAAGTTTAAGTAATTTGTAAAGTAAACTAGATCTCAGCTTGTCAATAATTGGGAATTTTGATTTACTTTGTTAAAATGAAGGAAAAACTTAAACATTTATTAATTTAATTCTAAATAAACTAGAAAAAGGAAAAGGAAATAAAGGAATAAAGGAGAGAACTAATATAAATATGAATAATTTAGAGTCACCTTCGCCAGGCTTAGGTTGATATTGAGCTTAATAATCTGATAGGTGACTAATCACACCTAGGTCTTAAAAAAAAGATTAGTGGCAACTCCCGTTTTTAAGTCGTTTCGATAGAGTCCCCGGACTCGAACGTTTCGACAGCTTGGCAACTCCACTGGGGAGGGCTAGAGAGTCAAACTGAGTTCTAATTCAGAGTTTGCTAGGTTTTCTATAATTGGTTGTTTGCATGCATTTATTTTTGTTTATGCTTATCTTTATGCTCATTCACATTTACATGCTTTGATTACACATTTATATGTTGGGTCTTGGTAAAGGTTTGTATGTTCCTTCACACATTCACTAATGAACTTGCATTTGTATATGCATGAGCTTACACCGGAGCTCTAACCTTTTAGGAGGAGGCAAAGTAGCTAGCCCTCGTGTGACGATAGTCACCGTGCGGGTTTTTAGTGAAAAACCTCCACTCAGACTGAACCATTTCTAGTGAGCCTATTAATGGGTGAGGATTGAGGCCTTACTAGCCTAGAGTGGGCGTCAGTAAGGACAGTTTGGGAGACTTTAGAACAATGAAAAGCCTCACCCAGCATGTAGAGACCATGAGCGATATCCCACCTAGTTAGAGCTAAACTTGTGAGGGTAAACCTGGTACATGAAAGGAACATCCATTGCCTTTATCTTTACTTTTATCTATGGACCATCGAAGGGGTAATCATGTTACCCCGATAAATGGACTCCCTGCCATAAGAGCCTAAGACTCAAATTTACAAAAAATAGAAAATATTTTGATATCCCAAGGGCACTTGTATATTATTACTTGTTTAAATTTTAGCACTTTTTTCCTTGTATGATACTAATTTGCTTTTTGTGTGTTCCTTTTTGTCTTTGCTTCTTTTTCTTCCTTTTTGCATTTTGTTGTATTACATCATAGGTTGACTCATCATTTAAGATAGAGAAAGATGATGCGGGATCAGGACAACTTGGAGTCATTCGTTCTAAAACACTTGAGGGACAGTCACGTGGCTCACGTCCAACACAGAAACGAGATGGCTCAGAAGCTCCATGGAGATAATTTGTCCGAATATTTTCAAACACACGTGCCAGACACGGTCCACCTAGATTTGAAGCAGAATGATTACACTGAGCTCTGTAAACTTTGGATGAGAATGAAAATGACTAAGCAAGAGTTTGCGGAAAAATACGGGGCAGTTGTGCAGCTTATGAGGGTGGAGGTAGATGCCAACATGATCAGATGAATGCTACCGTATTGGGATCGCTCCAATCAATGTTTCATATTTAATGAAGTCGACATGGTCCCAATTATTGAAGAATACGCCCAGTTGTTGAGATTGAAGGCCATTGATGAAAACTCCAGAGTCTTTATAAGGGGAAACAAATCCACAGCAATATCCACTTTAGCAGATCTCATGGGTATGCAAAAGACAGTGTATGATAAGTATTGGAAGAGCAAGGGTTTCTCAGATGGACTGGCAGCACAACGTCTTATGGAATTTGTAAGGGAGAACACGAACACTCCTCAGGGACAAGATATCATGGTTGTGTTGGTATATGGAATGGTAGTCTTCCCTAAAGCATTGGGACAGGTGGACTCTTACGTAATCCATCTAGTAGATGCCATCAAAAGGGGGAATAATCCAGACCCCGCTATTATAGCAGAAACTATCAGGTCTCTTAATCACTGTCGTCTAAAAGGGGGACGATTTAAAGGTTGTGCACAATTGTTGACTATTTGGTTCAAGGGACATTTTGAATACTTTGAGTCTCACTTTACTCAGCCAATCTATCTTGGGGAAGAAGCAAATCCAATTCGAGAATTCCTTGCTATCAAGTGGCCCGCGGGTAAGACTAAAGGACAATGGATGGGGTTTCTGGGAACTCTCAAAGCTGACCAGGTTAAGTGGGTTGCTCCATGGTTCCATCCTACTTCTGTGGCTTACTGCTGTGGACCTAACCCATGGGTGCCATTGTTTGGATTATGGGGTGTCACTAGTTACTCTCCCATAATGGTTAGGAGGCAATATGGAGGGGACCAATTCATTCCAGCTACTCATGGATTAAACAATGTCGATTTTGAGTATGGGGAAGACCGTTCCAAGAAAAAAGCTCAGGAGCTCAAGAATACGCTCAGTCAGATGACCTTTGTGAAGAAATTCAAGAGATCTACTCGGGTGACACCAGAATACCCGAATTGGCACCGCAAAAGAGTGAAAGATATTAAGGTGCCTCCTCCCACTGACCCTAATGCCGTAGCGAGTGAAGAAATGGAAGACATAGTTATGAGGTTGACAATTCAGTTTGAAAGAGAAAAAAAATGGCAGTGAAGCCCAGAAACTAGCAGAAGTTAACCAATAGTTGATTTTGAAAAAAGAGGAGGCGGAAAGAAAGGTTAGAGAAATGGAAGCAAAGCTGAAAGAAGCGGAGGGAAAAGTCAAGGATGTGAAGAAATTGAAAGAAAAAGCTGAAGCTAAGAATCAAAAGCTCGAAGGGGACTTTAAGATAGAATGCAAAGAAGTAGCAAGGTTGACGAAGAGGAACAAAGCTAGCCAACTTGCAACAAGATATTTTAAGGAGAGGCTGGATTTTGAAAAAGGAGAGTGCTCTATAAGAGATCAGCAAGTGAAAACCTTAGACTGCGACTTGAAAAGGGTCGAAAAGGAAGCGGAAAAGGCCCAAAATGAACTGGAGGCGGAAAGAGCCAAAGTGAGAGCAGCTGAAGCATCTAGGGCATAGGTAGAGGAAAACTTAGAGTTCCACAAGAAGGCAGCTAGGTTGAACAAGAAAGAATTTGAAGAAGTGAATGGGATGCTGAGGAACCTGGAGGAGCAATATGGGAAGCTCAAAGCTGAATGTTATGACCTGAAAGAGCAAAGATTTTCTCAGCGAAGGGCTTATCAAGAGAGGTGTGATCAGATTCGCTTCTTGCTACAACAGATAGAGGATATCAGGGACCAGGCTAAGAATGTACTACCGTGCGTGGCACCATTCGACAAACGCCTTCAGCCGGTAGCTGACTTCCTGGAAAGCACCATCGGTAAGTGTAATGGAGCTCTCGCCTACTTCTAGCAGTTTGTGGGAAAACAGCAGTATTGAATCTCTTGTAATAGAGAAGTATTCTAGTATCAATGTTATTTTTGAACAATTCAAGGCATGTTCAAGTACTTTTGATTTAAGTTTTAGTTTAAGACAATGGTTTGTAATTAAATTATTCTCTTATGTTCCAAGTTTCCGGACAATGGTGTGTGGTTAGGATGCTCTCTATCAATGAAGAATATGCAGTCATGGTATTACAAGACAAGGAAATCCCAACTTTTCTTCCTCTATTTTGAATGATGATTCAGTAGGATCATGCATCATGGCATTCATTTGCATAATTTGCATAAGGACAAAAACCCTGATTATTGACAGAATTGTAAATAGCCACAGCTTTTGACATGTGGAAGTTCCTACCAAATCGTGGAGGGACTCCATGCCCTTAAAAATCTTGAAAAAACTTGGTAAATAAAGATTAATTACTAACAACCAAAACAAATTCAGGTAAAAAAAGATAGCTCCGCCCAGAAAAATATATCAGCAAACCCAGCAGTACAATACCAGATCTAAGGCCAAAAGATTGGAAGAACAGGCCACGAAAATTCAGCAATTGAGAGAGGAAATTAGGCGCAAGGACGAAGAACTCAAGCGCAGAGATGAAGAGGCACGGTGCCGAGAGGAGGCGACAAATGCTAAGATAGAACAGCTAATGGGAATGATGCATCAGTTTTCAAAAGGGAAAGTTGTGACAGATAACGCTCAGGATGTGGAGGACCCGACAAGAGTCGACCTTGGGGAAAGCTTGGGAATGACCGGACTCGGGATCAGAAATACCAATATGGCGCAAGTTAATATGCTGATATCCAATGGAACACAATTTGCTTATTCGCCATTATCAGGAGTAGCAGCCGGGACTTTTGTTCCCCGTCCACCGAGGCACCACCCGGGTGTCAGAATTGGGCCATCTAATCCTCCAGCGTTTCATTCTGGAATTGATACTGCATCGGCGCCTTTACAGGATTATTCTTATCTTTACCAACCAGGGGTAGCAGTGGCTAAGCCCATTGATTTGATAGGGGAAGATGGGTCCAAGAAGATTGATCTGACTGAGGACAGCAAGCGCAAGTTGAGCTTAATAGAGGAAAGATTTCGTGGGTTGGAATGATCTAGTAGCTATTATAGTCTTATAAATACCTCAGAATTGTCCTTGGTGGATGGACTGGTGATACCTCCAAAATTCAAGGCACCAAAATTTGACAAGTTTGACAGAACTAAGGATTATCCACACAACCATCTGAGAAACTACACCAGGAAAATGGGTCCTTATGCAACGAATGAGAAGCTCATGATTCATTGTTTTCAAGATAGCCTAACAGGGACAGCTTCCACCTGGTATAATCAACTCGACTGGCATCGTATTCATTCCTGGGACAATCTTGCAAAAGCCTTCGTCGATCAATAAAAGTATTTGGTTGAGTTAGCCCCATCTAGAGAAACTCTAAAAGCCATGGAAAGAAAGCCTACCGAAAGTTATACAGAATTTGCTCAGCGATGGAGAGGTAAGGCTTCTCAGGTCAGGCCACGAATAGAGGAGTCAGAGATTTCTGGTCTTTTCATTGATACCCAAAAATCTATCTTTTTCGAAAAATTGTTCAACTTGGCATCTGAACCCTTTGCAAAGATCGTGGTGATAGGGCAAAAATTAGACAATAGCATCAAATCGGGGAGGATTGTTGTTGCGGATGAAGCTAGGAAGGGACATATTGGGAAGAAGAAAGAAGAGGTCAATAATGTCAACCAGGCGGGATATCAGCCCCAAGTACCCATCAGACCCTATCCACCCCACACCTACAACCACCCGCAGTCTAACCAAAACCCGATCAATTACTACCATCCACCAACGCCAGTTCCATATTCTTATCAACTTGTCAACAATATAGGGGGCCCGTCTTACAGACCGCCAGCACCAAATCCTCAGCCCATAGCTCCCCCACAACCTGTCAACCAACTCATCCCACCAAGGGCTGCTTCACGCCCAGTCAGGGAGCCAATCGACCCCATTTCTTGCACATACTCAGAATTACTACCTCAATTGGTTCAACAAAATTTGATTCGATGCACGCAGCCTCCTTACCCAGCGTGGTACGATGTCAATGCTTACTGTGAATTTCATTGTGGAGCTCGAGGACATTCAACTGAGAATTGCATGAGGTTGAAGCGGGAGGTGCAAGCTCTGGTGAAGGGTAGGAAACTCAGTTTTCCAAAAGCAGCACAACCGAATACCGCTGGAAATCCGCTACCTAACCATAACGGGGGGCAAGTTGGGGCTATATACGGTGGAGAATTTGTGGTAAGAGATGTCAGCAAAGTTGTTACTCCCATGGCGGTAGTGTAAATTCGGTATGATGGAATCGGGACAATATGATGGGGAAGTTAGTGGTGAAGAATGCCCCATGCACAAAGGGCACACCATCCAACATTGCAAAGAGTTCAGGGCCTTTGTTCAAAAGATGATGAATGAATCCAGGATTCAGTTTTACTTTGAGGTTCCGGTGAGAGAAGTCAGTATGGTGACGGAGTTGCATAAGCCAAAACCGTTTGTCCCCGCCTTACCAACTAGGTTGCCACCACCACCATTTGTACCAACACTCCCGATAGTGCGACCCTTTATCCTAAAACTGCCTACGGTGATGCCGCAGCACATGATAACCCCAACTACACCAATGGTGGTTAATCCCCCTAGGCCTTTCGCCTATGATAGCAACCATTGTGTGCCTTGGAAATATGAGGTGACTCTATCGCCTCAAACAACAGAAAATCAAGGCGAAGCCGACTTGGCAAACCTGAGTGGGGTTGGGAACATGGCTAGGAGTGGTTGTTGTTATTCACCACCTGTGAAGGAGATGATACAGAGAGAGGAAGAGTTGGAGAAGGCATGTCCTACTGATAAGCCTACAGAGATGGAACAAGGTCAATCATCTGCTCAAGGAGAAACGGGGAAGTCAGATTTTACGGAAAAAGAAGCTTGTGAATTTCTCAGGATCATAAAATATAGTGAATACAGTGTGGTGGACCAATTGAACAAAACGCCCGCTAAAATTTCCATTTTATCTCTGCTACTCAATTCAGAGGCGCATCGAAAAGCTCTACTGCAAGTGTTGAGTTAAGCATATGTGGACCAGGGAATTACAGTGGATAATTTGGATCATATTGTGGGGAACATCACGGCTGGTCATATCACCTTCACCGACGAGGACATCCCGCCTGGAGGAAGAAACAGTCTAAAAGCCCTATACATATCGGCCAGATGTAATGGGTTCCACATTGGTCGAATGCTGATTAACAATGGGTCCGCCTTGAATATTATGCCTTATCACTCATTAGAGAAGTTGCTGGTAGATCTCTCCCATATCAAACCAAACAACATGATGGTGAGGGCCTTCGATGGAACAACACGCTTAGTAAGGGGTGACATTGAGCTTCAAATGAAGATCGGAGGAGTGGAATTCTTGATGACCTTCGAAGTGATGGACATTAACCCTTCATACTCTTGTTTGTTGGGGAGGCCTTGGATTCATATGGCTGGAGCAGTACCATTTACTCTGCATCAGGCAGTCAAGTTCCGAGTGGGAAACAAGCTTATAGAGATTAAGGCAGAGAAAGACATCAGGGCTGCACAAACTTACAATGCTCCATACATTGAACCAACCGAAGAGGGTGTACAAGATTCTTTCCGCTCATTTGAAGTTGCAGAGCTGACACACGTCAAGGATGGGGGGAAGTTGCCTAAGCCACATGTGACCAAAAATTGGATAATGCAGATAAAGCAATTGATAGGGAAGGGATGGAAAACTGGATGCGGTTTGGGGAAGAGACTCCAGGGAATCAGGGAGGCCATTTCCACACTAAAGTATAACTTTACATTCGGTCTGGGTTATAAGCCCACAAGGAAGGATCGGGTGGAAGCTATGGAGAAGTGGAAACATATGAGGATGGCTAAGTTGAAAGGAGAACCATATGAAGGGGGCAAGATGAAGTTCCCTCCGCTGTATCACACTTTCAGGTCAGCTGGTTGGGTGAACCCGTCAGAGCAGATGAATGCCCTTCATCTAGCCGCTGAGGTACGAATTGCTGAAGTAAAGCTACAGGACTTGTCAATGAACGCAGTTGAGGATGGATCAGAGGATAAGTGCCCATGGATCTACCCCGCTAAGCTAGGATCAGAGATGGACAATTGGACTGAGTTCGAATTTCCAGTTTTTATCAACATTGAAGAAATGTAATAGCCTTTTCAAAGTTGCCATAGGCTTCTCAAAGTTCTTAATGACTATTACCTAAAATGTGATTGAATTTCATTTTCATGGATGTTATTTAAATCATGTTGTCTTTATTATGACTAGTAATGAAAATCAGATGCATATTCAAGTTTCTTTTCATTTGTTCCACTTGTTCACATTTGTCTCTTCATTTACTATTCTATATTTATTATTTTTCTATAAATATATATATATATATATCTTGCTATCTCTTTCTCAGGCCAACTGACGATGAATGCAAAGACGAATCGGATAAATCTGCAACTGATTTTGAGGGGCCTGTGTGTAACAATGATTCGACTGGGGAATATGCAGACGATTCAAAGCTACCCTCAGACCTCATGAGATTGATTGAGCAAGAAGATAGGCAAATTCAGCCTCATAAAGAAGCCACTGAACTGATAAATTTGGGAACTGAAGAATGTAAGAAGGAAGTGAAGATCGGTACTGCTTTAACTCCAGAAGATAAGCAACAGCTAGTAGAATTACTCAGAGAGTATGCTGATGTATTTGCTTGGTCGTATCAAGATATGCCAGGATTGGACCCCGAAGTAGTAGTTCACAAGCTGCCCATAAGGCCAGAATGCAAGATAGTGCATCAAAAATTGAGAAGGATGAAGCCAGATATGCTCTTGAAAATCAAGGAGGAAGTTAAGAAAAAGTTTGATGCTGGGTTCCTTGAAGAGATCAGATACCCAGAATGGCAAGCCAACATTGTTCCAGTTCCCAAGAAAGATGGAAAAGTGCGGATGTGCGTGGATTACAGAGATCTGAATCGCGCCAGCCCTAAAGACAATTTCCCATTACCTCATATAGACATACTAGTGGATAATACAGCTCGACATTCATTGTTTTCTTTTATGGATGGTTTCTCCGGGTATAATCAAATTAAGATGGCACCCGAAGATAAAGAGAAGACAGCTTTTGTGACAGCATGGGGGACGTGCTGTTATAAAGTCATGCCTTTTGGGTTTAAGAATGCAGGAGCCACCTACCAACGAGCAATGGTTACTTTGTTCGACGACATGATGCACAAGGAGATAGAGGTGTATGTCGATGACATGATTGCCAAGGCTCGCTCGCCAGAAGAACATTTGGCGAATTTGAAACAGTTGTTCTAGAGACTCAGGGAATATCAGCTCAAACTAAACCCAACGAAGTGCACTTTTGGGGAAACATCCGGAAAGTTGTTGGGATTTGTGGTAAGCCAGAAGGGAATAGAAGTTGATCCCGATAAGGTTGAAGCTATACGGAAATTGCCTCCGCCTAGAACTCAAAAAGAAGTAAGGGGATTCCTTGGGCGATTAAATTATATAGCTTCATATCACAGTTGACTGCGAAATTGTAGACACCCATTTTTTGCCCGTATCCTTTAGTTCAGAATTAAGTTATCTCTATATTTGCATTTAGCGGGGATTAAGGTCATTTTGGCAATTTAGTAGAATATTCTGACTTATTTTGCTAATAGCATCTACTTTTTATTTGATCGCATAGCATATATGCCATTATTATAATTCCTAATTCCTAGGCTCTTGCATTTCGCATTACATTTTGAGTTTCGACATCCATCCTTGTTTTGGAATTGTCTTCCCTAAATTGGGCCAATCCTTTCTTTTTAATCATTTACCTTTAGATTATTTTGGATCCTTGAACTATTAGGTCTTTATTTTGGGGTTTCTTGTTTGGGCTTTTCTTTTGCTTTTGGATTTAGGTCCATTCTCAATTTTTGTTGCCATTTTGGTAAGCTAGTTCATTAGCATTCCCAGTGCATTTGCTTGCAAAGTTAGAGTTCAACTAAAATTGAACAGATCACAAAAATAATTTAGTTCTCATTTATTCATTTGCATTACATTTTACAAAAAAAATATATAAAATGCTTTTGCATTTTCACTTACAAAAAGGCGAACAGAAAAAATTACAAAAAAAGGAATCTACAAGAGAACCTTGTTCCCCGTTCCTTACTTATCTAGTTTTTCAATAATCCCCTCTCCACCAGCTGCAAAAATGAGAAATCAAGCCACAAAAATTCAAGTTTGCCCGCCGAGAATGACCTTCCTTTTTCACACAGTCACAACATCTTTGCACTTAGATTCACTACTTACATGATCCCAACGCAGCAAGGCAGCAAGACAAAGCTCCCAAGACAGCAATAAATCCACCAACAATAGAATCACTGCCTCACATTTTCAGCATTAACATCACATGGCATTTCAGAAGTCCAACAAATTTCAAGTTCATTGCACTATCATCATACATTTATGTCCTTCAAATTAGGCACCATTAGTAGTCCCATTCAGTTCGCATCTCATGCATCAAGAACGAAAAAAGGCAATATCACAGCATATAAACACTTCAAGGCAGTAAGGAGGATTAGATGCTAAGTTACAGTTGCAAGGGAAGCAAAGTAGGTCAGCCAATAAATCAAACAAGAGGGAAAGGGGGGTTACCATGACGTGGCAGTCTTTGATGGGTCCCCAAAAGTTCAAAGCTGCTGGATTTGCCAGCTCAGCATGTTGTAGAGAAAAGGGCAACACGTGAGTTGCCACAACAACAAGCTGCAGAGAGGAAAAATTCTCAATAAGATTCAATAAGGTGACAAACAAGGGATGCCTACTACAGACACAAACCGCCACACACTCTTACACACAATGCCGCACCAACCAGCAGACACTCTGCTCACAGTACTGCCCAAACCAACAACCACACCCAAGTGCAAACAATCTTCCCTCGCATACGACATCAAGGCTTTTCCACGTCACAAATTCCTGCACAAAAGATCCAAGCTTCACCACTTTTGCTTCTAAAATGAAACTGCATTTTCAGAACTACATGTCACATGCCAAATCACCACAAGCAATCATATGTTGCATGGCCATTTCATAGCAGACATGAAGCATTTGACCATGATGCATGATTACAGCATGCTGTCAAAACACCAAAAATAGAGCATATAGATAGCAATTTCAATCACACACTGGCACAATTATTAGATTACATTTAACATTTTCCCTTCACACATCTATTGCAGCAACATGCATAATAAGAATCATGACAACGGCTAACAGTCACATTTGAATCCCAGTCTCATTCAAAACAACTCAATTTGGCAATCAATTTCCATTCATCAAATGCAGCAGCTTACTCATGTCACATTTACATACACTGAAAACCATTTCACAGCATTTTGGCATATGACATTCTAAGAAGAAAATAGGCAAAGCAGGCACTTTTGTTTAGCACTTAACTCTGTCTCATATAGGCTCACTACATTTAGTATACGTGCTTCTCTTGAGTTCAGTTACATGGCACCTCACATAGAAAATCCAAAACAAAGGCAGAGCATACACATACCAGTTTAGCATTCTCCTGCACTTCATAGTCCCATCTAATCAGTAATAAAAACAGAACACCTCTAGCTTTCATATCAGGCTACATTTCTCAGATTTCACTATCCTACATGCAAACATTTCATTTAATTAGGAAATCACTAATAACAGAACATGTATACAGGTGTCTTAATCCATTTTGCATTCCAAAATATCAAGAAACAAAGCATTTTGCACTAACACATTTTGCATCCACTCATAATCACATTTTCAGCTTCTCAATACACATGGCAGTCCATAGTCATAATATAAGTAGCTCTAGGTTGGCTCATTTTCACCTAGATATGTATATTTAGCATGCATTTTACACCAGATACTTACATGCACACACATCAACCCATTTCACTCAATGAAAACAGAAATACCATGCAACAAAAAAACAGACAGCATTTTTCTTTTTACAGTTCAGAGAATAACAAAATAGGGAAACAGATTGCTCACTGCAACATTCAATTCAACAAACTCACCACTCAGCATGAATTCACAGCAAGAAAATATAGAGCAATGAGGCAAAACCAACGACACATGGGAAGCCTCAAACATAGAAGACAATTCACCAGCAAGTGAGAAAGAGAGCTCACCATGACATGGCAGTCTCTGATGGGTTCCTGAAGGATCTCAAGGGTGTTTGATTGGCCAGCTCAACATGCTGTAGAGTAAAGGGAAACATGTGAATCCCAAAACAACAACCTGCAGAGAGAAAAATTTTCAGTGAGGTTCAATAAATTGACAAACAGTAAGCAAAACAAAAAAAGAAAAAGGGAAAAGAAGTGCCATTTTAGCTGCCACATCAGTAGACCCTAGAGACAAAATTTAGAAGGGACAAAAGGGGGCAAGCACGATCTCATTCTGCAAAAGCACCTTGACTCCCTTACACATTGCTACCAACCGGCATACCCACCATCAACCACAAACAAAAAGCAAAAAAACAAACCAAGGGCAATGAATTCAATGGAAATGGGAAACATAGAGAAAAACAAAACTGACTTGCAAAAGCCCTGCAAGGAGAATAAAGGGAAATCAACGTTTAGAACAATAAAGGCCATGGAGCCTTTAGATTAAGAATTTAGGCAGTGGACGGTGAAGATTGGTTCGGGTCATTTGGAGTATATATACACTCCAAGAGTAAATCGCCGGGGGCTTTTTTGGAGGGGTGGGTTGAAAAAAAAAAGGAAATCAGGTTTAGGTTGATAATTCTTGAGTTCATCATAAACAGTAGGAAAAAATACAAAAAAAGGGTTGAAAAAAAAATTCAAAAAAAAAAGAGAAAAAGAAAGTTCAGAGATGGAGTAGGATTACCTTAAGAAAAAAAATCTTCCAGTTCCCCTCTTCCCTTTCTTTCGGCCATGTCCTTCATCTTCTTCCTTTTGGGTACAATATTTTCGGGTTAGGCTCATTTTCGGTGTTAGGAGGCTTAGACTTATACTAGACTAGGTGGGTTTGTCAAGTAGACCGAGGGGAACAACAATAGTTCGAGAGTGAGCTCGTCTGACGGCCAGATCCGCCGGATATAAGGGAAGTTTTGGTTTGGGATAAGGTTGATTTCGGGGCTTTGGAGGGCGGATTTCGAAGAATTACCACCAGAATCGGGTTCATAGCGTTGTGGGGGAGGCTCTTTGTACCTTTGGAGCTTCATCTAACGGCGGTGGAAGATCAAGCACGGCGGCACAAGGAGGAGGCAGCGGCGGCGCGACATAGCTAGGGTTTTGAAGGTATTTGTTCTCGAAAATAAGAAATATGAGGCCTATTTATATGGTGACTCATTTGTTATTTTCCTTTACCACTTTTAGATTAAATTTACTTTTAATATGCTTTTTAGTGTTAAATTGTTACTTATTAAGTCTTTAGAGTTAACTGTTTAGTCTTGCATGCAATTTAGTCCCCGAATTTCGTGCAATTGGGTAATGTTATATGCTTTCGGTTCACATAAAGACTAATAGTTTATAGAGTATTCAAATAGGTACCTGCTGATCCGAATAAGATGCAATTTAGGGTCTAATTTCCTTTTTATTATTATTTTAGGTGTGAATTTAGTTAAGTTTAAGTAATTTGTAAAGTAAACTAGATCTCGGCTTGTCAATAATTGAGAATTTTGATTTACTTTGTTAAAATGAAGGAAAAACTTAAACATTAATTAATTTAATTCTAAATAAACTGGAAAAAGGAAAAGGAAATAAAGGAATAAAGGAGAGAACTAATTTAAATATGAATAATTTAGGTTCAAGTTACTTTAATTTGTTAAAAAAAGTATATATATGTCATTTGCATCCACGTTTACTTCCATAAAAATTGTTGCAATTTATTATTGTCATGAGAGTTAATTGAAATGATCCGATAATGGGATGCTGGATTGGGACTTGGACAGCTGTTGTCAGTCTCAATTCATCGTTCCTAGGCTTGGAACATTTGAACGGGGTCTTACGAGTATGAGTGGAAGGCACCCGGACAGTGTTCCTCGTATAACTACTCGGTAAAATTTGCATTAACCGGTGTGCATTCATGCATATAGAGACTAGAGTTAGTATATGTTATTAAAATCCAAGATTAAAATGTGACATTTTGCTTTCGAAAACTCAAAAAAAAGATTCGTGATTGTTAGTGTTCTCTTCAAAATTTTCTTAAATCAAAGCCGAGAGTCAACTTTTCTTTTTCTCAAGGAAATGAAATAGTTTTTTTCTTTTTTCTTTCTTAAAAAAAATCAAGGTTTAAGTTTTATTTAAGAAAGGAATTTTGTCATGAGAAATAAAAAAGATAAATTAAAGGGAGAAAATTAAAGTTTGTTTTTCTAAAAAAAAAAAATTTAAAAAGGACTTTACAAGATGGTAATCCAAAACTTCAAAAGTAAATAAATAAAAGAACCCAAAACTAAAAAAGGAAATTTCAAAAAGTAAGAAGAGTGTTCACACCTAAATAAAATAATAAAAAGATTAAAAAATCCAAAAATATCAAAATGAATGTTTTTTATGAAGGATTTTCAAAATTCAAAAAAAAAATTAACCAAGTTTTATTTTCAAAAGGGAAGATTTCCACCTTGTTTTCAGTTTTTAAGAAAGGGAAGTTTCCCATTTCCGGTTTCCCTCCAAAGTAGAGTCATTTTGAACCCGATTTTCTTAAAATCCTTTCATGAGGAGCCTAGAAGAGAACGAATAGTAAAATGGGGATAAGAATTGATCAAAGGGTCTAGTCATTTCTTTTGAATCCCAACACCTTTTAAATATACAAAACTCATTTGTGTTTGTCTAACTTTGTTTTCAAAATCAAACAAAGGATTTACTTTCTTTAAATCATTTAAAATTTAAGAATAATTACAACCAATGATAGACCCTCATGAGTTAAACCTAGGTTAGTCAGTGCCGTCAATTTGACGGGCGTTGTGGGGGTGCTGATCCTTCCCCAGACGTACTAGACTCTGGATAAGTAGATCGTTTATTAGGCTAACGTCACCTTCGCCAGGCTTAGGTTGATATTGAGCTTAATAATCTGATAGGTGACTAATCACACCTAGGTCTAAAAAAAAAGATTAGTGACGACTCCCGTTTTTAAGTCGTTTGGATAGAGTTCCCGGACTCGAACATTTCGACATATATAAGAGGAGGCCTATTTTGTAGACTACTCTCATATGTAAAATATATTTCCAGTTAGACTCTTACATCGATCTTTGATGTATTGAGTATTGACTGATTACAGTCAAAATGGCCTCCGCACAAACACTATACGTAATGCATGCTCAACTGTTTTTACTTCGAGTTTATTTCCCCGCAGCATAGCATGGTCATGTTCCTAGTTTAAATAAAAAAAAATTACAATACTCAGTACAACTCCCTTTTTAATTGTTTTCCATTGTTTCAAATCCTTGGTAATAATTAAATTTTGTCATAGTATCAAACACAAATTATTCTCAGTATTTTGCCATTTCTTAAAATTTTCCCTTCTATTGAGGTGGTGTAGGGTGGATTATGTAATAATTTCTTATTATATTAATTATTAAAAAATTACTTAATTTACTAGTATGAAAAATTAAGTCTTACAAACTGCAACAAATTAAATAAGTAACTATACAATTAATAATAACCCTAACAAGATAGCCTTTGTTTTGAGAAATAAAAACCCCTAACAAAATGGCCTAAAAAACCCTAGCCACCTCTCATCTCTCTTTCTACTTTGTTTTTTTTTTTTTTCTCATTTATTGTTTAAATTCCTCCTCCTCATTGGTTGTCACGCCAAGGGGAAGGAGGAGGATTTGGATTTTGTTTTCTTATTTTTCAATAAATGATTCAGATATATAGATTTGTTCGTAGTTTTATTCGAATTTGTTTTTTGTGAGTCGGTATGAGTTAGTTTGTTTTATCGAGTCAATTTCTTTTATAGTCTCAGTGCTTTTCAAGTCTGAATATTACGATAATTTTAAAAATGATTAACTTTCTATCTATTCAAATTTGTTGTAAATTCGTGTTAATCCCTTTCTTTTTTTGTGCCAAGGAAGATATAGGCCAAATGTCCAATTTGGGCTTAAACCTTTGACAACTTGCTCAATTCCAGTCTAAGCCTTTGAAGTGAACCAAATTGGGTTTAAACGTCATCGAAACTCACCAAATCGGGTCTAAATTAGACAGAAATTTGACTGTGAACCGCATGCTATAATGGTTACTAACGGCATGACATGGCACTGACACCGTGGAAAATACATTTTATTTAATTTATTTGAATAGGAAAATATTGGGAAAATTCCTAAAACCTAACCCATTTTATTTTTTTAAAAAAAGCTCTTTTTCTCGTCTTATTTGCGTTCTTCTTCTCTGTTCTTATTTGCCTTCTTCTTCTCCCTTCTTCTTTGCTTCAGGGAAAATTCCATAATCTCTTTCTATTTATATATATGGGTTCTTCAGATGGGTCATCAATCAGAAGGTTTGTGCTTCAATAATAAATAGTTAGGGGAAACAATTCAAGTTTACCAGTAGTTTTGACAGAATGCAGCCCATCTGCACCATAAGAGTCAAATAATCATCAAATTTATACATGACCGGATCTTTACATAAAAAATCAGAAAAGAATGCCATGATCAGCATTCACTTACCCCACTTTTCAATTCCAATACCTTTTCTAGTGTATTTCAGGTCCTGAAACTCCTCCAAACAACTACCAATTCCCATAGCTGATACTGTTAATCGAACATACAGATAAATAGACTCCAAAAAAGTCAAACAAGAAAACAAAATCTCTTATCACTTTACCGATTTATTTTCTTGGATGTAGTTGTATCTGAGTCATTGGGAGTGGTAGTTTCAATAACTTTGGGAGGTTCCGGCGACGGTTGTTCGATATGTAAGCCCTCAAATTCGTCTTCATCCCAGTACTTGAAAGTAGTAGTGGATGGCTTTTGAAGATCCGATTGAGGCAAGACTCCGAGGTGGGAACAAGGTTCGGACCAAGAGTGACTTGGGTTTGGGGATTTGGGGCGGGTTGTGACTCAGACTGAGTTAAAGGAGGTGAACGGATCGAGTGGTGGTCTAAGGGCTCTTCTTCAACAACATCATCGTCTTCGGCATCAAATGGGAAATCAAGAGAGAGAGGAGGAGAAGTAAGTAGAAGAAAGAAAGTGTTGCATTTGTTCATTTCTTGTCAGAGAAAAATGAGCATTATTCTGGTTGCAGGATCGAGTGAGAGTCTTAAGAAGACTAGATTTCTGGTTTAGGGAAGAAGAATCAGGCGTTTGGGGAAGAAGAAATAGGCGTTGGGGAAGAAAGAAGAAAAAAAAAAGACAAAAAAAGGAAAAAATAAAAATTAAGGTTAACATGAAATTAAGAAATAGTCAGTTGGCTATTAGAATCTGATGTGGACTTTTTCACGTGTAAAATGGAACGTGTGTAATACACAGCCAAATTTCCGTCTAATTTGAACTCGATTTGCTTGGTTTTGAAAACGTTTGAGCCCGATTTGGAGCTTTTTAAAGGTTTAGGCTGGAATTGAGTAAGTTGCTGAAGGTTTAGACTCAAATTGGATATTTGGCCGGAAGATATACGTTCATTGAATCAATTACTTTATCATTGTTGATCAAAGCTTTCTGTTTGGAAGAACAAGCGACAACTAGAAGGTGATGTACATGATAACAAGACATTACATGATTCAAGATAGGCGTTTTGGATTTTCAAGAAAGATTTAGTTCTTTTGATGCAAAAATTAGTTGATTATAGGGTTTTACCTAATTATTTGAAGTAAGAGGGATACTCTGAATTGTTGTAATATCAGTTATATTGTACTTTTTCACTAATATTAATATGAATGAAAGGTTATATATAATTTTCCTTGAAAAGAATAATTGATTAATTGTTGAATTTTTGTTACAATTTATAAGAACTTTGATTGGTCATGATTAGATTTTAAATCAATAAGGACATTGACAACAAGTTGCAAGATCTTCATAAAGCAAATTAAGAAAATGAACATAAATTTTACATATCACCATTAAACCTTTGCCATTAATATATGTTTATTTCATGACCAATGGTGTTATTGAATGAATTATATATATAACATGAAACAGAGATATATAGTAGTATATCAGACGCTAGGCCTTGTGTTCCGGACCCGGCAGCTGGTGGTGGTGGGCAGACGTAGAAGAAGAATTAGAAGTTGCTCCTGCTTCAAGAGCCTTGAGATTTTCCCCTGCAGAGTGATGAGAATTATGCAAATTACCTTTTTCAATTTTCTCAGTCTTTACAATCTCTTCATCAATATGAACATCGTCCACAATTTCTAGTAACACAGCTTGCGGTCCATGGGGACCTGGGACAATGGCCTCCTTCACTTTCAGATGTTCATCAACATGAACAACTTCTGCTTCTTGAATTGTCTTCTTCTTCTTCTTCTTGAGGAAGCAAAAGAGCGCCACAGCCATGAATGCGAGGAAGAAAAGTCCACCGCACGAGACAAACACAATGATGATAATAGTATGGTGACTTGGTGATGGTGCAGGAGGGAGTGGTGGTGGTGGTGGTGGTGGACGTACATGGGGAGGCGGTGGAGGGTGTACGTGTGGTGGTGGCGGTGAAGGATGTACATGAGGTGGCGGCGGCGGCGGTGGTGAAGCTGGATGGAATGGTGGTGGAGGTGGCTGGAAATTAGGCTGGTGTGGTGGGGGTGGGGAGAAATATGGGAAGTTGAAGTTATTTGGAGAAGCCATTGGGATATACTAATTAGTTATGAGAAAGAGAAGATATATATATATTCTTATAGTATGGAATTTGATGATTTGGTGCCAAGAATGGAAAGATAGGGAGCCTATTTGTAGTAAGAGTTTCTCTATATTTTTTGACATCAGAATTCATATGAAGTTTGTAAATGACTTGACTCACATTCTAAGTATAGAAAGGATAGATGAACCAATGGGGTTTGATTGCATTGGAAAACACTTCTTCAAACTTTCCTGTTTTTCTGCTGAAGCTAATTAATATGAAATTAATACCATTCTAAGACATGTTTTAATCCGTCCAACAACTCTGTTAAAACAGGTTCAAAACCTGCAACTGCAACCCATTCTGCTGCTGAAGGTGATATAATTGTTTCTCAAGTCGAAGATATTTTGATATGAAGTGAAGGAGTATAATTAATGATGGACTGATGAATAAGGAAACGACAATATTTAATTAGCAAATTCAACTTTGTATTAACTTATTTAGAAAAGAATAATCATTGAGAACGTATACTGTTTCCAATACTTGGAAGGCAGCAAGATGGGAATTTGAGTGATTGGCAAGTTATAGAGTTGGAGTAGAAATTTTGACATTTTATTTTAATAAAATAAGATAATGTGTTTCTGTCTTTGCCATGGCGACTCGAAATGGAAATGGTTATGGCTTAGGAGCATTCAGAAAAATACCAGTGCATTATTATAAAGATGATAATAATACCAAGAAGAATTGCTATTTTGCAGAGGAAAGAGATGTCATATGCAATTTAGCAGGTAAATCCTTCACCTCAGGCCAAATCCAGCATAAGGATTTGTCTTCAATCTTCAAGAAGTGAAGCTTTGTCCACAAATTTGTTAATTTGATACACTCTATTAAGCAGTCTATTATTCATCAAACAATGTGCTCAAATCAAACCTGCAATTTTAGATTATTTTTCATCATTTTTTTTTGTTTCTGTTACTTTCCCTTATTCTCTAATCATTAGTAAACATGCATTATATAAAAGACATTTTAGTTTGATCTTGGACTAAACCAGCATCCTGCCATATATCATGCTAAGACAGCCATAAATTGAATCTGTGGAAATTTTTATTAATTCATCTTTTCTCTCCCTAGAAGGGATTTTACAGCAAGTGTTCCTATATATACTGTTTTACAAATTAACAAGAGTTGATACAGAGTAAGGTAGAGGGGGTAAGCAACAATTCACCAGGCACCAACACACCAAAAAACCCTTTATAAAGAAATCAAAACGATCTTGAATCAAAATTTACATGTTTGCATTTATCTGCCCTCAGGTAGCAAAATTCAGCTCAAAAAGGTTAACTGGTTCCCTTAGACCTTTAATGTTGATGGATCGATGCCTGGTTGCATAGAAGTGAATAATAACAGGTTCGTGCTCACCAAACGGCTAGTTCGTTATCTGATCTGAGAGCATCATCGATAGAAGAATTTCATTCCATGTATCCGGTACTCCAGGTAGACACCAATGGCTACAATCAGCAACTGAAGGATTGTCACTCCAAGTGCCCACATGAGCATCGCTCCGAAACGCTCCCATTGGGGTAACATGTAAAACCGTTACAGGAGTTGTCATTTTCTTTACAACATCAATTATAATGTCAGAGATTCGGCTATGGTCCCTCCCTTTAGTTTTCGACCAAGGGCGTCGAGTCACTTTGCAGGAATTACGATTTCGACCCCTGATACAGGTACAAAGATTACTATTAGTTGAAAATCCTAGACAGAAAAAATCTAGAGATCTGGTGAACTACAAAAAAAGTGTAAGAAAAATAGAGATTCTATATTGTTAGGACACTTGGAAATTTGGCAGGATAAGTTTGCTTGGACTATTGCACATTCCAAAAGCAAATCGTTTGAGGCTGTTATGCTAAAGCCTAAGGCCAAATGGGCACCTTACATCTATCATATTTGGACAGAAACCTAATTTGGAAAGCATAGCAGTCACCTCAAAAAGCTGAAGGTGTAACCGGGTATTGTTTTAAGGGCTGCTCATTGATCACTTCTAATTGCTATTATTAATGATGGTATGTTCTACTTTATACTTCTACAGCAGAGGTTTCATGCATTCTTTGTATAATAAAGTGCTTAGTTATCCATAGAAGATTAGAATTGATATGTTAAGGGGAAAAAAGGAAAAATTAAAGAGAAATTTCATTATGTTGTTTTCAACAAGCAAAAGAATTTGCCAATGTCACTCAGGTCTTCCTTTCTCTTTTCACTTAAGAAAACTGCAAAATTTTCAATTTAATTCAAACTTTAATTAGAATCAAAGATTCTGCAATGGTATATGGTAACCCACTGAAGCCAAAGCCTTCTGTAATCAAGTTAAGCAATAAGGCGAACTTAGGAAGCTAATAGTAATAGTAATAGTAATCTAGTAGAAAGTCGACTGACTTACATCCAGTGTGAAGATTCAAAAGTCCGGAAGAATACCGTCGTTCTATTTCTGTTGACTGAAGTCTCAACCCAAGATGCCCAAGTGTTTAATGCGGTTCTGAAGCCAGAAGTAATGCCCATTCCAAGCTTTAGTGATCTACCTTGCTGGAAATAGCAGTCCCTGTCTAAAAAATCCAATTAGAAGATTTCTACATAGAAAGGAGTCATGCATACAGACTGGGAATTTAGTCCTAAAAGTCAAACCAGCTGCTGAATATGTTGTCAATATGTTAGAACAGCATGAAATGAGGCACGGTCGTACAATCTATTTAAGTTCCAACACGCAGAAGACTATGTTCATATATGTTGCTAAACAAGCAAACAAACAACATACATCACAATAATGAAGGGTGCTGTGTACATACACTCGAAATCTTTGATGTATTTCCACTAAACAAAGGTCCTAAAAATCAAGGCAAGAATGCAGAAATAAACAGAAATCAAGTTTTAGTGCAATGTCACACTGGTAAATGACATTTAAAGAGCTTAGAGCACCAATAAATGCAATGCAAGTAAAAGTTCATGAAACTAAATGAACTAAAAATGCAAACCAAAATTTTAAGCGTAAAAAACCATCTGAGTACATCAAAGAACAATATACAAAGCAGTTAAAAGTAGCCAGAAAACTTACATATCGAAAAGCTTAGTTGGCGTCCACCAATGCCCTGAATTAAATATCAGGAAATCAGAATCAATCCATTCTTTGCTAATATCATCCATTTTATCAAGTCTGATTGTCGATTTAACCCTTTTGGGTGCATGCCTTGGTGCTGAACCAGGCTGTACTAGGAAAACAGATCTATAAAAGTCGATGCGTAAATTGAAAAAACTGAACCACACCCCTAGGAACCTAATTCGCTTAGTGATCGCATTTCCATTAATTTCATAAACATTCCTCCTATCCTCCACGCCCGTCATAAGCAAACATACCATAGACTCCCACTGTGTTCTGCTCAGTGAATCACCAACAAAAACAATCCGTTTCCCACGAAGCTTTCTAAGAATCTCCTGTACATTAAACCTTGGAATTTGACAATTTTTAGGCTTCCATCTCCATTTCTGATAACCCCTATCTCTTCTTCCATTACTCACGCAATCAAACCCACGCTCAGCAAAAGGACATTGGGAAGCATTATACAAAGGGTAAGTTTCATCAGGGATCCATTTCCCTTCAAAAACATTGCATTTTCCTACTGATTTACTAGATTGACCAACTCTATAAGTACGAATCGCCGCAGACTGATATTTTGGAAAGACAAAAACGTATGTGCATACCACTGCTACAAAGAAAGATAAAACTAAACCAATAACAACAAGTGCACTGATTGATTCAGAAACCCCAAGCTTAAAATAACCCTTGAAAAATTTGTTGCTAAAACTCAAAACCCTTTCATGGAATTGCCTTAACTTGGTCAATGGAAAATGTTCCACCTCAAAAAAACCCACCATCTTATAACTATATATGTATAATCCAAACTGAGCAGTACTCTTCAACAGAAAAGACTCTTCCAGCATTTCATAAGAAATGAAGCAACAAAGTGAAGCTAACCCAAGTTAGCCCTAAGCAAGCAGCATCATAAAAACAAAATCAGGTAATCGAAATGAATAACGTTTCAAGTTGAAGATCTCACATTTTCACAAGCAAATCACCAAAGGACGAATCTTTAATTTATTTTAAGAGCCATCATCTTAGAATGAGTTTGCTTTCAACTCACCTGGGAATTGCAAGGAACTCAAAGCTTTTCTGGGATGCAGAAATGGTAAGCAAGGTAGTTGAGAATAGTTAAACAGAGAAGGAAGGTGAGGGTAATTTAGGAATTTTATATGGTTGGTCTGAACATGATGTAAGAACTAAAAGAGATTAACAACAGCAGCGAACGTTGTTAAGAAAAAAGGCAGACTGAGACCACCCTTGTCTGTCGGTGACGCAGAGAAAATTAGATGAAGTCATTCCTTTGTAAAATCGGATGACGTGTCTTGGTTTGCAGTTTAACTGAATTGCAATAATTTTTACCGAGACAAACGGACCGGGTTGATCCACAGGTCCGCGCACGGCGCGCCACTTGGCGGGCCAAAGGAAAGGGTTTCAGTTTTTGGAAAGAAAAAGAAAAGGAGACTCTTTTTTTCCTTCTTGGCAAATGGGTGTTATAAAGCATTTCAAGCTGAGGAATTTTTTGTTTTCTCTTCTTTTTGTTGTCGAGTATCACTATAGAGTACAGACTCCACCTCACCTTATCGGAAACTTTTTAATGGGAATATTTCTTCTCATCATAAATTGAGATATGCTCTGGATTTTGGCATAAAATTGAAGGCTTTAAATATTGTACATGAATAGCAAAGTGGGAATTGTAAGACTATAGTGGTTATTAGTATATAAAACTAATTGATACCAACGAGTAAAAAATTTCCTTGTGCTTCAGGACCCCACAGTAACAACAAAGAATATGCTAAACTATTAGCACGAGTAGAAACTGCTGCGGTTAAGAAATTGCAGTCTTCCAAATAGGAAATAGGAATTGGCCAATCCATGAGTATACCATGAAGTTACAAAAGGTTAATGCAATGTGAGGTGATACATCAATAGTTTACCTTTACGAGGCAGATCCTTTGGAAAATCTATGAGCATAGAATAAAAATTACCAGAAATCTTACAAGTTAATCCATATTTCCATGCCATTGCTACAAAAACAAATTAAATTAAGATCATCAAATAAATAACTATCTTACATCAGATTTCTAAGACCACAACTGCATTAAATTTTTTCAAAGAAATTACCTTTCTCAAAAACTATGATGAATTTCATGGCAGCTTGGCTCTAATACTTAACCCTATGATTCTGTGTTAGCATGCATTCTCTGCATTTTCAGTTGTGTTCAGTCTTTTGATGATTCATATGTCCATTCACTGCCTCTATACCCAAAAGTGCTATTATGTGCTTGCTGGTGATTTGACAATCTGCCCTAAGCTTTGGCCTCCAATGCCTCTCAGGATTTGGAAGGAAACGAGCAAACCTTCTTCGCTTGTGCCTTGCCAAGAGATGCAACAGCTCAAGCAAAATTTGCCTGCCCAAGAAATGTGGGGGTAAGGGTGTTAAAATAACTTCTCCCACCTTCAAACTCAAGGGGTATATCTGCAATTTATGTTGCAAAATGCATCTGTTACGTATATAGAACATGAAAACAGCACACGGTGTGCATCTAAAGAAAGCAGCATGAAAAACATACTCAAAGTGGTTCTGTGGCTAATATGACACTTCCTGGATGATATTTTACCTATAAAAGAAACAAACACTTGTAAAACCACTACATTAATGGTTACTTAACCAAATTGAGGAACCAGGTGCCCAAGAGTTTGAAAGTCCAATAAGTTACTCAAGTTTACTTATTAGAACTAGATTCAGTGTCCTTGTCAAAACATAATAAAGGACATTGGAAAACAACATAAAAGAAGCCTTACCCAGCAGCGCATGATGTCCCATATGACATCCATAGGAGCATCTGATTTTAGTCCCAATGGGTTCACATGAGTTCCGGAAATACGATATCCTGCATTGATCATGGCAGAGCAGAAAATAACGGCAAATGGGGAAGTGCATTTTAGTGTAGCACAGAGGTTGTGCAGACTCAAAAAGAGAGGAACATCAGGCAATTCCTGCAAACAAAATCCAAATTGGGTGAAGAACATAACGGATCTGTAAAAGCAGTAGAAATCCGTCTTTTAATAGTTTTACTTGGGATAAAATTTACATAACTGTCTTATATCTAATGGCATATATCTCTAATTATTTTACCTTACACTTTCACATTTTGAATTATTTGTGTCAAAATTTCAGTCATTTTGACCATTTTGTCTCATATTATTCAGGTATCAGAATAGAAAATAGGAGGGCTCACAAATTGAAATAAAATTTGGAAGGTAAGAGTGGACAAAGGAACATCCAAAAGGAAGTATCAAGTAAAAATAATAAAAAAACATACCTCTGAGATTGTAGTCAATACAGCAGAGATGCGATCATAAGCAGAATAACTATCCTTCATTGATTTTACATCTGCTAGTGTGGAAGTTACCCATTCTTGATCATGGATGGGAGCAGACCATATAGGACAACCCATGTTAAATCTTTTCCCACAATGAGTACATTCTTGAGGGACATCAGGTGCAAAGCCAGGGAGATATCTCACACACAGGTATTCTGAGATGGAAAGGTGTCTGTAAGATAAAAATATTGTGCCATTCAAAATTAAGCTACATACGTAAATCCTTAATTCCAAGTTCAAAACACCATTATACTGAGCATGCCATAGAATGGCATCAATAAAACCTACTAATGGCATCAACATGTCACCAATAGCAACAGTACGCAACAAATTCTCAGACATTAAATGTTCTTTAATGAAATCCGGATATCCATCTAACTCATGAATCCACTATGTAAAAGTATAAATTTTGTAAGCATGTACACATTAATAATCAATAACAAATAAGAAGCACCAATGTCATGATAAATCAGGAAGCAGACCTTAGAAACAGTCCTCCCAATACGCTGTAGATGAAAAGAATTGCAACCGGTGCACTAATAGACATAGGAGAGCTTAAGGGGAGTATTCTTCAACTTACTTGCTGATCTGCATCAGAGTAATTTCATCTCATTCATCATTACGTAAGTGCCATTTAACTTAATAAATTGCATTAAAGCGACAAAACCAATTCCACCACATAAGAAGATTGTTATTGAAATTCAATTCTTAAAGAGTAGTGTTGGCATAAAACTTTTACATTGTCGCATTTCTCACGATGCGGGCAAAAGATATATTTCTAGTCAATTTCCTAACATCCTTTACCGATTAGGAATTTTGCTAGTGAGACGATAAGGAGCCCTAGACCTTTTGCACCTGAGCAGGATTTGTAAACCATATAATGTGTTTTTAAAGCTAAAAGAACATGCTATCTGAAGGATGTGAAACGACCTCAATGCAGGCTAGGAGGATCCTCAAAGCCATTTCTTGGCAATATTTTCCTCTCAATTGGTATGATTGATATCTGTTTCCACAAGTAGTTAAAAGTTGAGCCCATGTATTCAAAGTCAAATACAGATAAAGTAACAGTACTACATTCTTACTTGGAAAAGAAAACCTCCCCATTACCCCCACACAAGACTGCCATATCAGTTGCGGTGCACATCAGCATGCCCCCATCAATAACAGATTGAACTGCACAGTCCAGGAACACAGAAGGGGAACCATAAGGATCATGATCAACCTGAAACAGACTGTGAACAATAAAAGTTGCTCATTAATCATGGGATAATAAGAATGAGCAAATAACAGAAATCAATTACATTTTCAAACTGATTAAAATTTTCTTATAGAAGATGGGTTTTGAAGCATTATCTTATGCATATAAGCTCAAATTCTGTCTATGCATATATGCATAACAAGATTTACATAAGTAAAGTTGATAATTTATAGTATAAAACAGCAAATGCATACTGCATCAAATTCTTTAGAATGTGTAAGAATGTATACACGAGCATCAGCAATGTGACTCCACTTGTGAACATGCTACAGAACCATTGAACTTTATGTTTCTCTGGCAAGTTTCAACTGCCCTGGCAAGTACACACACAGTATAGGTAATATTAGCAGCAAATCAACTATTTACAAGTAATATAACTTTGTTTGTGGTAATTGTCGTAACGTTCGGGTCCGGGGAACCCTGTCGAAACGACTTAAAAAACGGAGTCGCCACTAATCTTTTTTAACCTAGGTGTGATTAGCCACCTATCACATTATTAAGTCTAATATTAACCTAAGCTTGGCAAAGGCAACACTAAACCTAATAAACGGTCTTCTAACCAGAGTCTTAAAGGTTCCGGAGTCGGGTACGCGTGGGGAAGGATCAGCACCCCCACGACGCCTGTCAAACGACAGCACTGACTAGTCTAGAACTTACTGTGGGTTTTTATAATTGGTTGCCATTATTCCTAAAATTTTAATAATTTAAAGAAAGTGAATCCTTCGTTTGACTTTGGAAACAAAGTTACACAAACACAAATGAGTTTTGTATGTTTAAAAAGGTGTTTGGGATTCAAAAGAAATGACCAGACCCCTTTGATCAATTCTTATCCCCATTTTACTATTCGTTCTCTTCTGGGTTCCTCATGAAAGGATTTTAAGAAAATCGGGTTCAAAATATCTATTTTGGAAAAAAAAACCGAAAATGGGAACCTTCCCTTCCTTAAAAACTGAAAACAAGATGGGAAACTTCCCTTTCGAAAATAAAACTAGATTGGTTTTTTTGAATTTTTGGAATCCCTTGAAAAAATATTCATTTTGATATTTTTGGATTTTTTAATCTTTTTGTTACTTTATTTAGGTCTGAACACTCTTCTTAATTTTAAAATTTTTGATTTGAGTTCTTTTATTTAAGTTTGGAATTTTGAATTACCATTTTAGAAAAATCTTTCTTTTCAATCTTTTTTTAGAAAAAACAAATTTTCATTTCTCTTTTTAATTTATCTTTTTTTTATTTCTTTATGACAAATTGCCCATTTTAATAAAACTTAAGCCTTGATTTTTTAAAAGCCTATTTCATTTCTTTTAAAAAAGAAAAGTGGACTCTTGGCTTTAATTTGAGAAAAACTTGAAGAGAACAATAACAAACACAAATCTTTTTTGAGTTTTTGAAAACAAGGTGTTCATTTTAATTTTGAATTTTAATAACATGCATTAATTCTAGTCTCTATATGCATGAATGCACGTGATGCATGAATTCCGGTTAATGCAAGTTTTACCGAGTAATTATACGAGGAACACTGTCCGGGTGCCTTCCACTCATACTGGTAAGACCCCGTCCATATGTTCCAAGCCTAGGAACGATGAATTAAGACCGACAAAAATTGTCTAAGTCCCAATTAATCGTTCCATCTTCAGATTATTTTAATTAATCTCCCAAGATATGGCATAATCAATAATATAAAGAGGCATATTATAAAATGTAAATATGATGCATATGAAACCTATTTAACTCCAGAATTCAAAATTTATTTAATTCAAGAACCTATAGTGGTTTAAAATTGGGCTCTAAAAAGAATCACAAGCCCACAATTCATCAAAGTCTACATATTAATAAATTAAAGCCCTACTAAACAAAGCAAATGATGTCTAACCAAATGTCAAGTCCAAAGCAAAATTGAAGTCCAAATATGTTAGTAAAGCCCAATTACACATGGACAAGTCCAACATAAACAACATCAAGAAACAAAGCCCAATTGAAATGTAACAAGGCAAAAACCCACCTACATAAACAAATCAACAAGGCCCAAATGACTGACAACGCCCAACAGAAAATTCTAAGGCCCTAACAAAAAATGTGAAATAAATAAAATAACAACATATCTATATATATGATAAAACTAACCCTACTAATTAACCCATTAAAATCAAAGCCTAAACTACTTTAAAGCCCATCAGGAGTATCCACTTAAGATAAAGGATAAGCCCAAATAATAGTCCAAGTCCAAACATAGGTATTGAGGCCCAAACATAAGGTGAAAATCAATTCCTTAATTGTTTCTAAAAATCAAAAGGCAATTTAAATTGATTGTTAAACTACCAATTGATAAGCCTAAAGTCAACTTTCGGATTCCTAAATTGTTTCCAAAAACCAAAAGGCAATTTATTTAAATTAATTGTTAAACTATCAATTGCTAAGCATAAAATCCGCCTAATGTCAAAAAAAACATAAAGTCCACTTTCGGTTTCCAAATTGCCATAGTTGATTCTCAAGCTAAGGCTTTTGTTGCTAATTACCAATATTTAGCTCCTAAGTTAAATGGCTAATCTTTAGCTCTAATTGCTAGAAAATAATCCAACTTATCAATCATTTTTATTTCGCTTTTTGTCACCAAACTTTAATTTCGTTTCTGAACCATCTTTTAATTTCAAATGCTAAACTATTTTACTGGAACGTATTTATTATTATTATGATAATAATAACAACTAATTTAATCCTAAATCTAAGCTGAGAGGGACCAGATTATATCAAAACAGGAATTAACAACTAAAATCAAACATAAAGACATGAATTAAGGACCTAATTGAATAACTAACAAATAGGATACTTGGAATAAAAATAAATCACCAAAGTATTACATTAGTATAAAAACTAACCATTAAAACGAAAAAATCAAAGCTTTTTTAAATTCTCTCACCTCTCTCTACCTTTGCTTCGCCGGAATTTGCAGACCAAGGTGGCGTCGCCGCGTCGGAGTGTCGATATGACGTCGGTGAAGCTGAAAATGAGCAGCAAGCTTCTTCTCGTTCTCCTCAACCCGGATCTGTGGTTAGTTTCCCCGGAACCAGCCTCCAAACCGTCGAAATAGGCCCAAACCGAACCCAAACTCTACTCCGATCCGGGAAATCCGGCCATCCGATGAACCCAAAATGAGATAAGTGCTTCCCCACCATGTTTGCTTTCTTTTCACCGATGGGTTTTTGAGATTAAGCCCTCTAACTCCTAACTCCCCTAATCCCTAAGCTAGTCCCTATTTTTGTATTTTCTTGCAAGGAAAATGGATAAGATGGAGAGGTGATGAGAAAAAGGCTCGGGTAAGTAGCTTTTTTTTGGTATTTTTGGTGTATTTTTTCTATATATATATATATATTTTGGTTGCTCAGAATACTATCAACTTTTGAGACTATGAACCCTTATTTCTGCTCAAACTGACCTCCTCCTTTTTTGATGAATCCAAGCCGAACCCCTCTAATTCTTTGTTTGTTTTCGGTCTCTGTTACTACCAAAAAAATGGACACTTTTGATATATATATTTTTTAAGCTCTTAGGAAGGAAAAACCCAAAGGTAAAGATGACACTAAAAGGAAGCAGTGAGACTTTTTCCAAAGAAGAAAAAGAAATCTGGGAGTTTTTTTTTTAGTCGTCCCCGCTCTCCCTCTTTTTGACAAACAGTACCCATATATATTCGAAACCTGGACAATTAATCCTCTCCCTTAACTTTCTGTATTTTCTCATCTAAGGGTTCAGGAAGCCTGAGGAACCAAATTACTTCCTCCTCCTTCCAAGGCTTTTTGGAGTCTTTTTTGTCTCCTGGAATTTCCCATATATGGTGAGTTCTCTGCCCTTTTCTTATTTTTTTGTGTCTTTGTTTGAACCTGATGGTGGTGTGCCAGTTGGTGAAGTTGGTGCTTGCACCATCTGACACACCTGTGCACTGGCCTGCTGGTAATTCATCTTGCCTCTTTTTCCCTTTTTAGTACTCACGTGAATTCTTTTTTTTTTTGGCTTGTAGGGATTGCTGAGGTGGACTGCTGAGGTGGCTAGTGGGGCTGATTTGGAGCTAACCAGAGGCTGCCCAGTAGGTAAGGTTTTTTCTTCTTTTGCTTTGCTTGTTTCTGCATGGAATTTCCTGTTTTATTGAGCGAAATGGGCTGATGTGTGTGCATGTGTGAAAGTATGCAATATATGCTAGATATGCAACCTATCTAAGTGAGTCTAACTTAAGACTATTAGTGTTATGATTATGGGACTGCCATGTGAATAAATGCTCACATTTGAAAGTGCAAAATGCCTACTGTTATGTGTGTGCAGAGTGTATATGCTCTATTTTTGGTATTTCCTGTTTTTTTGAATGAAAGGGGCTGACGTGTGTGGTATGAATGTTGCAACATGTTTTTTTTTCTTCTTCTTCTTATTATTTTTTAAGTGCCCATGAACCTGCAACATAGTTGATGATGTATGACTATGAATAGCTCAATGCGATGCCATGTAATGCAGTGGGATGCTAATTGGAATGTGAAAAAGAAATGATGATATGTGCAGTGTGTGCTTACAACAGAAATGTTTAATGATCGATCCTTAAGATATGCAAGCACTATAAATGCATCCCTGGCTGTTTGTGAATATTATCATGGTGTATGTATGTGAGCTAACAATGAAACGCATGTTGTTTGCAGGCTGACATTTTGGATTCAGTAATCTTCAAGCAAAGGATATGGCATTAGGGAGAAAGGGTCACATGCCCTTGTATTAAATATGTAAAGGATACTGAATGAAGAAATGATATTGAGCTTTATTTGTTTCTTTTTCATCTCTTCCCCACTTTGGACCTAGGAAATGTCTTTTTTTTTGAATAAATGAAAATGATTAGCCCAATTATAAACGAAATTGGGCCCAAATGGATTTAGAATGCAATGACCCAAAGAAAAGAAACCAAAAGCCCAGAAAGCAGAATGATTGAGAAGGAAATATTTGGCCCAAAGATAAATAGAAAAAGACAACCCAAAACAAAACAAGTTAAAGTGTTAAGGTCCCAAAAGAATGAGAGTTAAGCCCAGAGTTCAAAAGCTAATGGTCCCGGCCCAAAATAAAAAGCCCAAAGCTAAATTTACCCAATTAAAGTCCAAAAGTCCAAATGACACAAAATGAAGCTAAAAGCAAATAATAAGGAGGGCTTGACACAACTTAGAAAAGGTAGTCCACATTAAGGAAAAATGCCTAAAGATGTAATGCAGAAAAGGCTATCAAAAAATGCCTAAAGATGTAATGCAGAAAAGGCTACCAATAAATTGAAGGAATGGAATATGCAAAATGCAAATTAGTCATACAAAATGCCACTTAGCTATAGGTTTTTTTTTAGCCTTTTTTTTAATCTGCATGTAAATGGTGCAATGGCACGTGCTCATGCAAGATTAAATGCAGCATATGAGGAGCTTAATTTACTAAAATGCTAAAAATTAAACTACAAAAATAACCAAAATCCCCCCGAAAATGACCTTGAAGCTAATACTAGAAATAACTTAATTCTAAACTAAAGGATACGGGTAAAAATTGGGTGTTTACAGTAATATAAAGCATGGACATCCATAGAACAAAAAAGGCAGCAAGTATGGATCCTCCATTAACCCAAAATGATAATTCAACAGATAACGTACAACATTCAGAAAATATTACATCCACAGTACCCTTTTCATTGTCTTAGGGAACAACTTGACCAATCCCTTCTACTTCCTGCGCATATCTCCCAGCCCTTAACCCAGATGCTGACAAGGCCTAGAAATTCAACAGGAATATAGCTCAGAAAATGGCCATGACTAGTAATGGGGCAAAAGCATACAAGTATATATACGCAAAATAGATATTTGTGGAAAACCTCCAAAACTCTTGACGGTTTGAGCTCCCCTCGAACTTTTCCCTCTATCTTCACTGGTCCTTCTGATGTAATACATGTTTCTTCTTGAGATTTCTCTTCAGGTCCAAATTCTCCATTTGATTTTCATTATTCATGTCAGACACTTAAGGTTGATATTCTACATCAGATGTCAAACCATTCTTCTCAGACACCTTTGGTGCTGATTAGGTTCTTTCATACCAGCAGCAAATTGATTGTTGGCCACAGATATGTGTGATTATTCTTAGCCCCAGCCTTTCAGCCAAATGCTTTACAAGAACATTATAGTGAAAGCAAGGCAGTTCTCACTCTTCCTCATCCAAAACTGAATTGACTTCAGGAGCATACCCATCTTCTCTCATCAATGCTACCAAATCCTTCAAAATTACTTCAATTTCATCTGCTTTAGGATGAGACTTATCCCCTGCAACGAACAAATCTGTCTTCTGTTCCACGACAATCCAGCTACATCCAGGGAACTTCTGCACTCCATTTTCTCTCATTGCCTTCCTCAAAGCATTAGCCTCATCCCAGTTTCCTGATGCAGCATATATATTAGCAAGCAGCACATAGGGTGAAGAATTTTGGGGCTCTAATTCAATCAGTTTCTCCGCAGCCCGCCGACCCATAATTTCATCTCCATGTATTCTACAGGCACCAAGTAGGGCAGCCCAAAACCTAGCATCAGGTTCAAATTTTAGACTGTCAATGAAATCCTGTGCTTCTTTAAGAAAACCACATCGTCCAAGAAGATCAACAATGCAGGCACAATGATCAACTCTTGGTTCAATCCCATAGTTAACCATCATGTCAAAAATCTGACGACCTTCAGATACCTTCCCAGCATGACTGCATGCAGTAAGAACACCAAGGAATGTGACATCATCAGGCATTACACGTGTTTGCTGCATCTCAACAAAAATTCTCAAAGCATCTTCTGCATAACCATTTTTAGCAAAAGCAACTATCATTGAGTTCCAGCCAAAAACATCATTCTTGCTCTTCATCTCCACAAAAACTTGTGCAGAACATTTTACTTCCCCACATTTAGCATACATATCAACAAGGGCACTAGTTGTTAACTCATCTAAGACATAACCAGTGTGATAAATGAGAGTGTGGATCTGTTTCCCTTCTGGCAAAGATGATAAAATAGCACATGCTCTGAGGACACTAACAAATGTTGCTTGGTCAGGTAAAACATCGTAGCTACGCATTTCCCGAAAGAAGAGTAAAGCCTCCTCATTGCAATCATTTTGCGTATGACCTGAAATTAAAGCAGTCCATAAGACTGCACTTTTTCGGTTTTGGAACTCTCCAAACAGGACTCTTGCATCTGCATTTCTAAAGGAATTTATGTACATGCCTAGGAGAGACACCCCCAAGAAATCTTCATCATACAAAAGACCCCTCTTTACTATAAGACAATGGATTTGCCTTCCAATGTTTAACCTATGAGGTTTATTGCAAGAATCTAAAAGGCTAACAAATGTAACTTCAGATGGTTTCAATCCATCAACCTGCATCTCTCGAAATAGGATCATAGCTTCATTTATATTGTTTGGTGAATATCCAGCAATCATAGCATTCATAGAAACCACACTCTGTTGAGGCATAGCACAAAGAACTTTCCACCCATTCTCGATGGCCCCACACTTAGCATACATGTCAATAAGGGCACCTCCTGCATAGAGGCTCGTTTCTAGACCAGATTTGACTGCAAGACCATGGAGTTGCTTCCCTTGCTCAAGATTATGGACATTTGCACAGGCACTTACTATGCTGGCCAAGGACACTTCATCAGGTACATTTCCATATGAAATCATTCTTCGAAACAAGTTAAAAGCCTCTAGCTCATCACCATCCTGCACATATCCAACAATAATTGCATTCCACGAAACATTATCTCGTTTTTTTATGATTTCAAATTGCTGCCTTGCTTCCTTTAAAGCCCCACATTTTGCATACATATCAACTAATGCATTTGCCACAAACAAATTAAATGAATATTTGTTCTTGAGAATAGATGCATGAAACTGGCGACCTATTTCTAGACATTCTAACCTAGCACATGCACTCAAAACACTAGTATAGGTAAATTCATCAGGTTGACAACCAGAACCAGTCATCTGATAAAACAAGTGAATGACTTCGTCAGCATACCCATTTTGGGCATAGCCTCCAAGCATTGCATTCCAGAGGACAACATTTTTCTCATCTAACTCATCAAATACTTTCTTTGCAGCATCAACTTTCTCACACTTGGCATACATGCTGATTAAAGAGCTTCCCGCATAAACATTAGAAATTAACCCTTGTTTAATTGCTTCAGCATGAACTAATAGGCCAAAGCGTAGAGCAGCTAAACTAGCAATTGCACTCAACACACTTCCTAATGTGGATCGTGTGGACTTAACCCCCGATGCCCTCATATTTTGAAAAATTTCAATAGCCTTTGCCTCATAACCTCTCTTGGTATGCCCAGAAATCAACACATTCCATGCTACAACATTTGGATAAGGCATCTGGGAAAACAAGGCACATGCATCATCAAGTCTACCTAAGCTAACAAAAGCATTTATGATAGTAATAACAGCCACCTGATCAGTAACAGGAAAAACTTTCTGTATGCTTTCAAACACCTTCAGCGCCTCCTCAGGCAAACCAACCTGAACATAACCTGCGATCATTGACGTCCAAGAAACTGTGTCGAGAGCCATCGAACCATCAAATACCCGTCTAGCGTCACTCACAAGATTACACTTGGAATACATATCAATCAGAGCACCTTCACAAAAAGAACTCGATTGAAGCCCCATTTTAACAACAAAACAATGCACTAACCTTCCAAATTCAACATCTTTCAACCTAGCACAAGCAGATAAAAGAACGGAAAATGTGTATTCATTTGGCAATACCCCAGAATTCAGCAGTGCTCCAAATCTCTTAACAACTTCTTCAACCAATCCTCGTTTTGAATACATGGAAATAATTGAGTTCCACGCCGAAATATCTCTCCTTTGAAGTCCACTGAATGCCTTCTCAGCAGGGTCAATATTTCCACATTTGGCATAAAGGTCAAGAATTGCATTTCCCAACAATCCTTTTGACGAAAACCCAAGTTTCAACCCCTGCGCGTGTATCATTTTGCCGGATTTTAGAGGAAGCTCTCTTGTCCGAGACAGTTCGTCGAACGTGTATGGAGTTTTGACTTTTCTGCATTGTTCGAGGCACAACCTTAGTAGTTGGGTGTATGTTTGATGTTCTGGCGATAGACTAAGTTGTGGGTTTGGGCTCGAGTGAGTTAACTGGGGATTAATCGTTGACAAGAAAGAATGGTGAAGAAATGAGTTTGACTCGGAGGTAGGTAGAGTTCTGGAGAAATATCTGAGTCGCATCGAGTTGGAATGATTCCAGCATGACTTGGACGAGTTAATAAGTTGGGGTAATAGGCTTCTGTATGAGCAAATATCCAATTTACTTGTAGATTAGTTACTTTACAAATTAAAATAATGATGGAAAAAATGGGGCCGGAAGAAGTTGGAATTGATTTGGAAGCCAAGAAGTAATTGGGTTGCTTTGATTAATGTTAGGCGGATTAAATCAAGAGCTAAAAAAAACCCAGATATATACAAGGCAAGTTGAGAAGAGACGAGGGAAGGAAGTGAGCAGAGCACTTGATAACGATACAAGGTTGGGGTCGGCCGTAAAAGCCGTGGAAAACGCTGTAAGTGACTGCGCTGACGGCGAGGATAGTGAGGACCAAGGCGAACAGAGTATAAAGGGAAAGACAAGATGATGGTCTTCGGCGGTTTCCAAGTGGAGGATCTGGAAAAGAAAGGGAAACGGGAGGCAGAGTATCGGGTGGAGAAGAGGGAGGGGGGCGGCGTCGGGTCTAAAGGAAAAGGAAGAGGAAAATTTTAGGTTTTAAGACATTTTATTAAAAATACTTAATTATCCTTAATATTAAAAATCTCTATACCATATAAACTATGTAAGTAAGGTTAATTTAGTAATTGTACTCTAAATTACATATAATATTAGAAGGGCTCGAATAGGCTCGATCAGCATTCAAGCCGAGTACAACGATACTTGAGTTCGGCTCGCTCGACTACTCGAGTAGCTCGAGCTCGAGTTCGGCTTGAATTTTCCAAACCGAATTCAAATTTTTCTCGAGTCGAGTCTGAATAACTCGCGAACTGTACTGTATCGTTTATGCCCCTATATGCCGTTACCCTCTCATTGGCCTTCATCACAACAACCTGCACAAAAAGACAAAATTGAAATTGGTTAGAGCTGATCTTGGAAGAATAAGGCAAATATGAAAAAAGAAAAATTGATAGCCTTTAGATGAAAAGGACCGAAATTGATACACTAGAAGTGCTCATCTACATAATGCACCACAAACAGAGTTCAATCCCCTGCTCCTCTTTGATAAATCAAATATGATAGCTACGCGTTATGTATCTAAACCATCTTTTTGTACTTTTCAGTTTTAGTTGAATAATATCCTGTTGTTTTATTAGGAAAAAAATGCTCAATTTAAAAAAAAAATACAGGCCAGCAAATTTTTGATAACTACCCAAAAAAGCTAAATTTTATTTTATGAAGATAATAATAATAGACCTGCACTATGCTGCGAGATGATCATTTTTTTTTTTTCATATCATTCTCCTGTAGCTCATTTCTATTTTTTTTTTCTATTAACGGTTGAAGAATCTAACAAATATGTAGGTGTATTGCTGAAATATATAATCATATATCGATCTTTATTTACAATTAAATGGGCATGAAGAAACCTTAAGGCTTTACACATCAATAAAAGAAAATGTTCCATTACGATCAGTGTTATGCAGACTTCTAATATGAACAAAATATAGTAAGATTGGTAAAGATGTAGCCATAAAGTTAAAGGATGATTAACATACATGACATCTCTTCAATAACTAAAAGATTGTACTTGATAAAATTAATTAAAACATTACAATATAAGAAACTGAACTCATATCCTACAAATGCAATTGAAGATATATAAGACAATTAATTATAGGCTAGTACCTTAAAATAAAAAATTGAATCAAGCATGATTTATGTGGGAGAAGCAGCTCAACATTCGGCCCGCCCAATAAATAAAGTCTCATGTCCACGTAATGGATATAGAGTTAGTTCTTCACTTTTTCTAATTGATGATGTCTACAGTAATCTGCATTAATCAATAGAGACAGCAAAGCAATCGAAATCATTAAACTTGTTTTCTTTATCAATACATGTAATCATGGGAATTCAAGTATGCGATGTATGCTCGTTATTACTTTGCACCATATTCAATAGTAGACTCTTTTATTCTTTTTTCTTTTCTTTTTTTTTCAAAATACTAAATTAATCCTACCAGATATATTCACATATCTGTATCCATTATGCAACAGACAACTTTCCTTCTTTTAATGACAATATCGATAAATCTTCCCAAGCCAAAGCAAAGTTCTTGTGACCTATAATAGACTGTCTAAGCAACTATAAGGAATTTCATATCTTACAAAATGATTCCAAATACTCAGCCTAACACGATGCACAAAAGCACCAGTCTTGACTACAAAACATTGAGATTCCTAACCCAAACTGTGTCAAGCCTCCAATTGAATTACCTTCCTATGGAAAATGGTCTCCAATTTTCTTCCCCAAGAGTGCATCACTATGACACACATTAACTTTTGCAAACTTATCTTGGTAAAAAAACAAAAAATAATAAAATAATAATAAAATGAAGAAAAGTAATCAGCAAACTTTTGGTAAACTAACTAAAATTTTTTTTTAAGAGAATAAATAAATATAGCTTTAATGTTTATAGCTTGAGTTCATTTGGCAAGAAAGTTAAAAGAACTTAATTTATATGGCAATATCTTAACATAAAAATTCAAATTGGGAGATTGCAGAACGTGAATAAAAGGTTTAAATGAAAGATTTGAATGAAAGATTAAAGGCTTAAATGAAAGATTAGAAGGTTTAAATAAAAGGTTTAAATGAAAGATTTAAATGAAAGATTAAAGGTGAACCAAATTAAGGTTTAAATGAAAGATTCTGAATAACGCAAACAAACATGTACATTATACTCATAATAATTGAATCCAAGCAAAATCGTATAACAGGAATTGTCTACGATAGTAAAGAGTGGAATTGGCCCAAAAAAATTTGATACTCCTCTATAGGCAATGTTAAATAAGCAGAGCATGCTGAGTCCTTATTTGAAGTCAGAAAATTAATGCCAAAATAAAAACAAAGACCCATAAAATATATAAGTAAAAAGAATAAATGCAGAGAGAAGCAAGACTTGAACCTGGTCTTGAATATATGCAGAAAGAAGCAAGCTCCAAGTAATTCAGAAAGCTGTGGTTCAACATCAAGTACTATTAGTCAACCTCCTAAGTCAAGGCAACTAAACTTTGCCATAATCAAGCAGCCAAATATTTGTTAGAACATTTTCCACATATAAAGTACATTTAAAAAAAATGATTACAAATTGTGCTTAGCAAGAAATTGTCTATGTAATCTAATGCAAAAAGAAAAGGATGATTCATGAAACATAAAGAGAATAACATAAATACTAAAAGCAAAAGAGTGGGAGATCAATGAGCTCTAAAACTGACAAGTTCAAGTACAAAATAAATAAATCAGTATTTTCATCAGTATTCATAAGAAAGAAAAGCAACAGGGGTGCTTGTAGTCAACACTACAATAAGAAGTGACAGGAAATCAAAGAACTTCTGTTTAGGTTCCACAGATTTTTACATTCTTTTTCTAACCAAACAAATGAAAGCATCGAAAATTAGTCTATTGTCAAGAAAACAAAGTCATCTCACTTCGGGAATCATACTGAATTATCTGTATTGTGCAAGCGATGAGGCTATAATAAGTAAGCAAATTTATACTATAAGCAACATGAGGAGAAATTATCAGAAAGAGAAGAATGACCATTTCCTCACATAGCAGTTCTTAAAATACTCGGCTCCCCTTCTGCTCCACGTACCTTTCTCCTTGGAGCCTCACTGAGATCCCCTTTTATTCCAGTTATCTTTAGCGTTGGACTCCTTTGGATATTTGATTGAAAATGTAATGCAGCGTTGGTTTTGAGTGCTAAAGTTGTTTAACTACCCATCTGCAAAAGCTAGTTACCCATAGTTAAGCAATGCTTATTAAATTTCATATAATGCAAGAAGGGCATGTAAATCAATCAATATATATAGAAACTATAACCATTCTCTACGAAATCATACAAAAGATAACATTTTGAAAATAAAGAGATTAGTAGTGTTAGAGCTCACATCTAAAAAAAATCATCAAGCATATCAAATAAATTTCCAAATTAATTGAGAAAGAAAGCACTCTTCAACTAAGGAACGCGTAAGATTGGTTCCCATTAAAATTCTAATGCTACTATCTCTTGGTCAGCCCAAACGGTAAAGAACGATGAAACTCTAGATAGATGGGGAGAGAAGTTGAGGAATCTCACCTTATATTTAAAAATTGAAATATTTCTTGATGTCCATGAAGAACTTGCCGAGTCCTCTGCCGAGCACAACTAACAAAGCTCGGCGGCCGAATCCTATGGCAGATGGAACTTGCCTGCGGAATTTACCAAAGCCATCTCGAACTCTTGGAGACTTTGAGAGACATCCGACCTCGTCCCGCAAATGGAGGTCACTCTGAAGATGCCAGTAGGTGCCAAACTCGCTTGAAATGCCCCGCAACCAATTGCGGGACCATTAGCATGAGTGCCGACTGCGGGAGCTTCAACATGAGTCTCAACTGCGGATCTTCAGCATGATACCTTTAACATGAGTCCCAACTATGGAGGCTTTGGCATGAGTCCCAACTGCGGGAGCTTCAACATGAGTCTTAACTGCGGAGCTTCAGCATGATACCTTTAGAATGAGTCCCAACTGCGGAGGCTTTGGCATGAGTCCCGACTGCGGGAGCTTCAGCATGAGTCCCAATTGCAGGAGCTTCAACATGAGTCCCAACTGCGGATCTTCAGCATGATACCTTCAACATGAGTCCCAATTGCGGAGGCTTTGGCATGAGTCCCAACTGCAGGAGTTTCAACATGAGTCCCAACTGTGGATCTTCAGCATGATACCTTCAACATGAGTCCCAACTGTGGAGGCTTTGGCATGAGTCCCAATTGTGGGAGCTTCAACATGAGTCTTAACTGCGGAGTTTCAACATGATACCTTCAGCATGAGTCCCAACTGCGGAGGCTTTGGCATGAGTCCCGACTGCGGGAGCTTCAGCATGAGTCCCAACTGCGGAGGATTTGGCATGAGTCCCAACTGCGGAGGATTTGGCATGAGTCCCAACTGCAGAGGCTTTGACATGAGTCCCAACTGCGGGAGCTTCAGCATAAGTCCCAACTGCAGGAGCTTCATCATGAGTCCTATGGAGTTTTATAGCGTGTGTCCCAACTGCGGGAGCTTCAGCGTGAGTCCCAACCGCGGAAGCTGCATAGCGTGAGTCCCAATTGCAGGAGTTCCAACATGAGTCCCAACTGCGGGAGCATCTCTCTTTGTAGCCTTAGCCATAGTGTCATCCTCAACTGCGGGAGGAAGGTTAATGTCCCCTAATGTGGCGGAAGTCAATATGGGATTCCCTTTGTCAGCGGGGGACTCAAGTCCAGTGCCTTCCAAGACACCTGTGTGTTACGACAAGATGAGCAAAAATTTCCCAAAAAAAAAGAGAGAATTTTTTTTTTAAAAAAAGACAATGGGAGAAAAGGCACAACACAAAAAGAGGGAAAAAAAGGAGAATGAAAGTGGAAAATTAACCATACCTGGGCGCTGACTATCTTCGTCCATAGGCAAATCAATGCTTTGGCTAATTGCTGCAACAATATCAACAGAATGATTTTGCACATGTGGAAGGATGCCAACCACTATTCTACCGTAGAGGCTAATCGCCATTCTACTGTAGAAGCCAATCACTATTATACCGCAAAAGTCAAACACCATGTTACTGCATTCATCCTGTCGCAGTTCAATCTCTTTGCCAAATAAGCTTTTCTGCCAGAAAGTCATATGCCAAACCTTTGGACCTAATAAAGGGAGGTCATGAACCAATTCATCCACTCTTAGCTGTAAAAGGCTTGCAAGACAGCAACCAAGCATTGACGATCTCCCCGCAAGAAGGCGAAGTGCCACACACGTAAAGATGGCATCCCATAATTACTCAAATTCTCAAGTTAGGGAACATTCTACTCCATCAACACGTTGAGATTTTCAAAGTTTTCTATTATTTGGGATGGAGAGTACAAGAATTGAAGATGCACATGTGGCAGTGAATATCACCATCAGCCCACTGCCGCGTGACCATGTCATTGCAGAAGAACTTTTCACACCTACTCATTGCCAGACGTGTTTAGAAAGCAAACATCACAACTTGCCACCTGTAAATGCATTCAAATCAACGATCCATCGCAAAGTTATGGCAGAAGCAGATGATGCGTGAACCTTCAAGATACCTAGCATTGCGGCAGTAAATACTTAATTTTGCATTTTTGAAAATTAAAAGCTCCTTCAACATTCAACACTTGAGGCCTACATTATCATCATCAAATGGGACCCAACACTAGGGGGCTTCAAAGTAAACGTCATATTCATGAAAATCCACACAGAAAAGGCTGTTCCTAAAGAGTGCTAGTCATCCACAATGAGGAAGATTTATCATAAAGACTCCCTACTTCACCAGTTGGATCGAAGCTTTACTAAAGGAAGTGGAACTTCATTCTCGCAAGGGTCCATCTCATCAAAGTATCAAAGCCTTCAGAAACTTTTAACTGCACATCTTTCAAAAGAAAAGAGTTTCACTACTAAAAAACTGCCGCAACTGCCATTTCACCGCAAAAAAAGTAGCCCCACTGCAGTGCTCACCAACTTGTTCAAGTGATAGATATTTTGTCTGCGACAATATTCTTTATCGACGGCCTCTACGGCATATGATCTCTGCGGTATTCTTTGTTGATGGCTTCTGCAGCATATGATCTCTATGGCCGTATGTTTTATTGATGGCCTCTATAGCAATTTCTTGGTCGATGATCTCAACGCCAATATCATTTCCATGATTTCTGCGGAAGTTTCTTGCTCAGCAGTGTACGTGGCAGAACCATTAGCCACTACAGTCACTTCCTGGCATATCATTCAAGTCAACCCTACAGCAACAACACTTTAAAAAAAAAAAGGTGTTGGAATCAACAATTCATCCAAACAACGAAAGAATCCCTTGTTAACAGAGGGGTCACTATCAGCTGAGAACTTTACTTTTGAAGCCATACTATCCTAGCGATGGTTCTACGACCACTTGAGATTCACAATATGTCCATCACTACGGTCATAATCACTCGTGGCAGTATTTGTTTCCTTCTCTGCGGTATCGCTCCAGTGGACATCCTCTATTTTTGGCGATTTCTTTAATTATTCAATTGGTGACCTTACGGCATCAACAATTATATTCATAACTGCCATAGAGATTTGATGCTTCAGCGATCCAACCACAACCTTTAAGATCATACGGCAGTGGATTACATCATTGCCAAGTTATCACAGCAGGAGGAAGTCACATTTATTTCTTCTTCCCAAGTCAGGCCTTACAAAGAAGTTGCAAATCTCAGAAGCCTTTCATGATCAATCAAGGCTCTTGCACAAGGCCATCAATTCTCACATCGGGCAACTGTGGCATGGCAAGCATATGGAAAACAGCCTATCCCATGGTTTTTCTTCTCTATACAGCGATTGTAGCTGAGGCAGTTCTCAGATTTGGCAGCCTTCGCAGAATCCTTAATTCCGTTCCTAGGACATGAATTACTCACACACAACATCTTGGCGGTATTCCACACAACACACTGCAGGAGTGGCTCTCCTGCCATATGGCAATTCCAACCAACGGTGAGGCAATTCCCACTACTTGACAAACCTCCCTGGTTTCACTTCATCTTTATGACTGCAGGTTGTTTCTCGCACTTCACACCCAATTTGTCTCATCTCACAAAGCTTTCCATACTTTGAGCCATCTTACACACTTAACAAGTATCAAGATCAGACCTCGTCCATCTCGATCATCTGATACACTCACATCAACACATCTTGCAAAGGAAACCAACAATCTTGATTCGCTCACACACATGTACCTACTACGACATACAATGGCTAAACACATCCTTCAGCCATCATTACCACATTATTTCAGAAGCCACTCCATGAAACTTGTGGCAATAACAAGAAACAATCATCCTTAGCTTCAAGTCATCATCAAAGTGGCGCAATAAAAAAGTATTAACTATACATGAGTGGCAAAATTCCTGTCAACAACTACTATGGCAGCAGAATGGTCATAGAAGGCAATGCTCATGGCAAATAGAGCGCTCATGGCACAGAAGGTTTGGTACCTACAACATTAGTAGCTGTACATATATAGTGGAACCCCTCACAAATATGGGGTAACTAAGCACATTGTAGATTAATCACTTGGAAAGCTAGATATCACAAAAGGAAATCAAGCTTTTGGCAAAAGAGTATGGCAGTCAAAGCGTCCTTCAAAGAAATTCATAAAACAGAAAGTGGAAAATCACCACCACCATAGAATGGAGATTTCTTGTTTCTCAACAATTTATTATCGCTTAGAGCAAGGATGCATAGACACATCAACGCCCACAAGAATCTATGGCAGGCAACACAAAAACTCTATGGCAGCGTGTCGACATCAAGGCAAGAAAACTTGTGGCATTCATTCAAGCATCTTCATGCCTGTAGCTTCTACAAAGAATTCATGGCATTACAAACCATGATAGTCTACAAATCCATTGGAGGCACCATCATAAAAAAATAAATAAATAAAACATCCAGTCACCAAAACCGTGTGGCAGCAGCAGAAAAATGCAGCAAAAACAACATAGTTGCGGCAGAGACAGATTTATGGCAAATGCAAAGCTCCTATCGAATCTTCCATGACGATAGCTATCACAACAACATTATTAGCCATAACGATAATTCTACCTCGAGAGTGCATTGCTCTTCAAAAATCAAAATGGTTGGATGCTTCTCACATCTATGGCAGCATCTTACTCCTCAACACTGCCAACAATAATATTCTGGAATCCTGACGTCCTCAGCTCCTACGGCAGTACTAGAATTCTCAAATATCACCAGAGAAAAAAAAATATCCTTTGTGCCAACCCTGCGACAATTCTTGATAGCACTTTCATCAACACCATCACTTGTCGCCATGGAGACACTTCTCAATGGCACCTGTTGCAGTAATTCCATCTCCTAGTGGTATCAAAATGCATAAATCAACCAATGGTGATCAACAAATGGACATTGCGATTTGAAGAATTCAGCTGTAACTCACCGCCAAGCCACAAGTTTGAGATTTCAGTCTATCATCTATTTGAGCTCATGCCTTACTGCCACAAGGCCCTCACTCAAAGGGGGCTAAATGTTAAGGAACAAATTTAGGATAACTAAGCCCATTTAAACACAAAAATCCCATTTTTTTACCATAGCCAAAATATTAAAAATAGCATATTTTTCCTATTTTTCACAAAATACCCACATCCATAAACCTTGGTAGAAACCCATCACATTGATATTGGCCCATTAACACATCACACACATATAAAAAAGAGTCCAACACATCACATACACAAAAAGAGGCCCAACACATCTCTTTTCCTCACAAGTGGCCCAACGGCCCACCAATAACAACCCGAACCCATTAGACCATCACACGACATCAAGACCTCACGTGACAACAACCACCACGCTACATGGCAGAAGCATCTGCAGCGCCGCTCAAGGGGAAGCCGAAGATGCCGCAGGAAAGATGCCGCATTAAGTATCTAACCAAATGGAGTAATAATTACTCATGATAAGTATTTACAGATTTATTTATATTACCAAAGTTTGATTACCGTAACAAAACACACTAATTATCTCTAATTTGCAGCACAACAACGTGGACCAAGACCACGATGCGGGAAAACCTTGTGAAGATGTGGCTTGGAGGCATGTGAAGGTGGGAATCCTGTCAGGGTTATTTTTGGAAGGGACAACTTGCTTGGAGGTTGCTCCAGACTTCAAAGATAACACCATGGCAGCAAAGGGAAAGAATCTCCGCTGCAGTGTTGACTTGCCGCAGCTGCCGAATCTCAACGGCTGGCGATGAAGTGGACTCGACACCCTTAAAGGCAACGAGAATTCAAAAGGAGAAAAAGCATATTTGTTCATATGCCCGATATAGAAGATGCCATGGCAGAGTTGGTAAAGTCTCCGGCGGGAATCATGGCCACAAATGGCATCGTACCGCAATGGAGGGCCTATAAATAATCGCCGTGTCTGCTTCATCTAAAACAACTTGGATCTCCAGAAATCCCTTTGCTCTACTCGACATTATCAAATCACCTTTTCTTTGATTTCTTTCCCTTAAAGTAGTGTTCTCACCTTCTTTCTTCCAAGCTTTTCATCACAATGTATTTCCTATTCATATAAGTTGAATTAATTGAATTATTTTCTTCACTTGTGAGTTTCATGGCTTCCTCTGTTCTTGGGTTCGAAAAATAGGGACTACCAGAGCTTTTATCTTCTTCTTCATAAAGCCAGTTCTGCGGTAGCACCTCTTTTACCGCAGAACTCACCATGTAAAGCGCTTTTACCGCAAAACTGAGTTTACCAAACACTTTACAGCAAATCTCACTTTGCGGTAGCACTCTTCATTGCAGAGCTCTCCTTTCCGCGGTAGCACCCTCTTTACCGCAGTAGAGTGCCTATAAATAATCGTGGTGTCAACTTCAACTTCAACAATTTTCACATCCAGAGCTTCCTCTTTTTCACGACTTTGCTCCCAGACCACTTTTCTTGGATTTCTTTCCCTTTAAGAGTTGTTCCCATCTTCTTTCTTCAAGTCCCTTTTTCAAAGTGTAATTCCCATTTGTTTAAAGTAAATAAATCCATTATTTTCATGTAATCATGAGTTTGGGATTGTGCTCTATTTCCGTGACCAAAGAACAAAGGTAAACAGAGCTCTCATCGTCTTCCCCAAAAAGCCAGAGCTGCGGTAGGCACCTCTCCACGGCAGTAATTTTGGCGCTGCAACTTAGTTTCTTTCAAGCTGACCGCGGAACCTCTGAGCATGTATCGTCTTCTTCAAAATGCTAGTCCTGCGGTAGACACCTCTCCACCGCAGAGCTCATCATCGCCGCAACTTGACTTCTCCAGAGCTCTTGTCGAGTTGTCTTTGTCGTTATATTTCCTTCTCACCACAGAGCTCATAGCTGCCGTAACTCGATTTCTTTAACATTTCCGTCGAACTGCTTTTTTCATCATATTGTCCTCTAAACCTGATTTTAATTCAAGGAAGGGGTCGGCCCAAACCCTTTGGAGCCAAGACCAGTCTAGCCCCACACTTACCGCACAAAAAGCTCCCCACACAGGTGAACATACTTGTCGAAACGTTCGGGTCCGGGGAACCCTGTCGAAACGACGTTGGAAAATGGAGTCGCCACTAATCAAAATTCTAAGGTGTGATTAGTCACCTAAAGGTCACTTAAGCTAAGTAAAATCCACAGCTCGGCAATGGACCCACTAAACCTAAGGTCCGGTCTTTGTAACCTAAATCTAGGTTCGGGAGTCAATTATGCCCAGGGAAGGATCAGCACCCCTGAAGCGCCCGTCAAGTGACGGTACCTCTTAATCTAACTAGATCTAATGGGTCGAAAAGAAAAGTTGGTTGCTTTTAATCCTAATCTTGAGTATTATTAAAAAAGGTTATAAAAAGAAAATAAAACCATTTTTGAAACCAATGTCGAGAATTCGAAGAATATAATCGAACATCGCCGATCAATTCTGCCTCGATTCTCTTTCACTTTTTGTTCCCTTGTTGAGTCTTCCGCATCGGGAAGAAATTTTGAAAATGCTGTGATAAAATCTTTTTTCCATTTTTGAGTTTGA
>AWUE01014054.1:0-45521 GCA_001974825.2 Corchorus olitorius
ATGGCAGTCGGTTCCACATCATTCCCAATCAACTGCCTCAACTTGGATAACACCCAACGATAACTCCCCTCATTCTCATTCTTGATAATTGCATATGCAATCAAGAAGTTGTTGTTACATGGAGTCATCCCGATGATTTCAAAAAAAGCCATGTTGTACTGGTTTGTTTTGTACGTTGAATCCATGCCAATCAACCAAGGGAAGTTTTGGAATAAGGTCACTGATTCTGGATGTGCCATGAACAGATGAGTCACCACTCTAGTCTCCGGGTCAGCATACGCATGGCATACATAGTTGTTTTCCCCGACTTCATGAAAAAACTGAGCCAAAACATCTCGGCCCTCAGAGTCATCTTTCTGCAGATTATGTCTATAATTGTATACTTGTTTTCTGACAACATTGTCGTTGGGCTGTTGCTGCATAATAGCCGCGTGAATAGCAGATGGCTTTGACATAGCCATGTCCCGCACTATTTTCTTTGATGCGGTACTAAGTCCGCTGCTCTGTCGATGACCCTCAGGATATAGATTACAAGCATGGTTGTGCGTACCCTTTAGACCAAGATAAACTACAATCCCCCAACGGCCATTCCCAGACAACTCTTGGACCCTCACCCGGAAAGGGCATTTACATGCCTTAGTCTTTGAATTCCTTGGGACCGCAGCATCTAAATCTGTTACATTCCTCCTGTACCGTTCACCGCGGGAACATCTCAAGATCTTCTTCCTACCACCATCTTTGTGGAAAGAAATTACTAATTTGAATTTCCATAAAACTGCAATATCTTTTGCCCATTGAATTGCCTCATGATCGGTGGCAAAGGTTTCGTCAGTCATTAATGCAACACTATAATCATAACCATCACTACCAAAATCTTCCAATTCAACCTGCAAAATTTAATTACCAATTTTTAGGAAAAAAAATAATCCTACCCAATAATGCTAATAATATTATGTAATTAAATTAAATATAAAATTATATATTTATTGGTGCCACCCAAGGAGGGCGGCATGGCCATGGTCATACCGCCCACCGAGGGCGGCACCGATCATTTTCATATAATTTTATGGTTTTCCTTACCTCGTTCGATGGCGAATCCATTTCCGGAGTTGTTGCTTATTCCACGTTCTTGAGCGTTCTTGAAGATTAGAAATGTTCTTGAGCGTTCTTCAAGATTGTAGAGAATTTGAAATTTTGAAAATAAAGCAAAGGGCAAAACTGTCAAAAGGGGGGCGGTGAGAAGTAATAATGGGACGGTATTTAGCAAAACCCATTAATTAATTGTAACCCCACCATATTAAAAAGGTTTATTGTTCAAAAAAGCCCCTGAACTTACACAAAACGGTCAAATAAGCCCCTGAACTCTTAAAAATGGCCAAATAAGCCCTTTTTGTGGCTAAATGCTGAAATAAGGACTAAACATTTCAATATTTTCTCAAATAAGGATCAAAATACACAATTCGAACAAATTAAAACACATACTTAGCAAATTTTTACAAATTAGGGAATCTTTAAATGAAAACCAATGTTTCTCATGCGTACATGTTAAATTTGATAAAAAATGATATTATCTTGTTAATTAAAAATCAAACCCTATTAATCAAAATAAATTCATTAAACGTAATATGATATAATATTATCTTGTGTTTTTCATTTTATATATATCTCACACACTAGTATTAACTTATATTGTATCCAATTTGTAAAAAAATGTTAAGTATGTATTATAATTTGTTGAAATTGTGTATTTTGATCCTTATTTGAGAAAATCTTGAAACCTTTAGTCCTTATTTCAGCATCTAAACGTTAGAAAAGGGCTTATTTGACCTTTTTTAAGAGTTCAGGGGCTTATTTGGCTGTAATTAGAGTTCAGGGGCTTATTTGGCCGTTTTGTGTAAGTTCAGGGACCTTTTTGAGCAATAAGCCTATTAAAAATGAAAACTATATACAAATACTTCAAACTCTTCAGACTCAAAAAGACAACAAAAAGAACTCCACCTTTTGAATTAGTGTTTAGAGGCTTTGGAAGTTCATCACAAGGGGGTTGAACCCCATTCTTCCTCTTCCCTTCATGTAAGACAAAAAAAAGAAAAGAAAAAGACAAAAAAATAAGGTTATGCATGTACAAAAATGTTGAATATTGCTCTTGCAATTTGGTTGAAGCATGGAATTAAGAAAGCTACAGCAATTGAACATTTTGGTTTCAAGCCGAGGGTCAACCCCATGACTAATCTGCACCTAATAAACCTTCTGAAATCAACCCTTAAAATCCAAATCTTCTTATTGATTATGTACATATACACAATACATACATTCTGTAACAAAAGGAAATTATGATACAAGACACACTCATCCATATATATCAGCTTCATATGTAACAAAAATGTAATAAAACCAGCTGCCTTCTAAATATTCCTACCTTTCGGCCAAAATATATATATATATATATATATATTCGTACCTAAAATTTCGTGTCTTGTTTTATTTCTGAAAGCTAGTTAGCTTGCCAATAGTTATTGATCCAAGGGGCTCATCCAAGCAAGCCTGTGTTTTTGCAGATAATTCTTGTGCCACAAAGCGCATGCTTGGTCGTGCCTCTGGCGTAGAACGCGTGCAAGCTAAGCCTATAGTGAAAATGAATACAACTTCCTCTGCTAGTTGGTCAGTTGGTGCTGGAAGCCTTTGGTCTAACAGATCCTTGAGAAGCAATTCCTTGTTGTTTGACAACAGTGTTATTGATGAAAGCGAATTCAAGAGCTCCCCTGGGTGCTTTCCCATCATTATTTCTAATGCCACCACTCCAAAGCTGTAAACGTCGCATTGAGTTGTAATCCGCATTGTGAGTGCAAGCTCTGAACACCAAGAAAAATTAACAAAGTTAAGCAAATTCCGCTAATGAAACATAATTAAGCAAATTCTGCAGAGTAAATTGTTTGCCAAGTGCTAACCTGGTGCCATGTACCCGTAAGAGCCAGCAACCGCGGTCCAATTGGAGGAGTTAGGATTCAACAATCTTGCTGTGCCAAAATCGGATAATCTTGGCTCGAATTCTTCCTCAAGCAGAATGTTGTTCAAAGATATGTCGCGGTGTATTATAGTTGGAGAGCAATCATGGTGCAAGTAAGCAATTGCATGAGCCAAGCCTTGCACAATTTTCACCCTTTTAGCCCATCCTAACTTCACCCCTTTTGGTGCTCCATACAACACACTTCCCAAACTTCCTCTTTCCACATACTCATAAACCAAGTACATGCGCCCTCCTCTAGAACAGTAGCCATATAACTTTATGATATTCCGATGCCTAACTTCTGTCAAAACTTGAATCTCATTCTCAAAACTCTTGAGATTTGTTAATTGAATATCATCAGAATCTGACAAGTTGAGTCTTTTAACTGCAACAACTTGACCCGAGGGCAATACTGCTCTGTAAACGCTTCCAAATCCTCCTCTGCCAATGCAATACTTATCATCAAACCCTTCTGTGGCCTTTGCAATATCACCAAATGTAAATTTGCCTTCTCTTTCCCAAATGGTAGACTCAGGAACACTCCTTTTGCTAACTTTAATCTCTTCATCGAGCTTTTTGTTTTGCCTGCGACATATAAACACTACAGCAGCAATAGTTGCTAGTATTATTACACCACAGACAGGAACAATTATAGCGATAAGAACCTTGGTTTGATTGGACTTCTTCTTTGTGGGGCTTGAACTGCAAGAAGTTAATCCTTCAAGATCACCACACAAACCTGAATTTCCAACAAAAGCATCTCCAGAAGCATTTTTGAATACACCATCAGTTGGAATGGGGCCAGTTAACTCATTGTAGGAGAAATCAAATGAACGGAGACTTCTCAAGGAGGTGGAAAACGAAGTCGGGATTCTGCCTGAGAGATCGTTATGTGAAACATTAAGAATCTCCAATGATGCAAGCTTCCCTAAGTCTTGAGGAATTGTGCCTGAAAGCAAATTGTTGCTGAGATCCATTAAGTACTGCAAATTTGATAAGCTCCCTAGCTGATATGGAATTTGACCAGATAAATTGTTATGGCTCAAGTTCAAGCTCAATAGTTGATCACACTTCTCAAGATCCACTGGTATGTCTCCAGCCAATTTGTTCCCCGACAGATCGAGGTACTGAAGCTTCTCTAAGTTGCCCACAATCAGAGGGATGTCACCTGTAAGATGATTTTGGCTCAAATTAAGGTTGAACAACAAGCTCAGATTCCTTAATGCAACAGGAATATCCCCAGTCAATTCATTAGCCCCCAGGTTTAGAACACGCAACTGACTCAACATCCCAAGCTCAGCAGGAATTTGACCTGAAAGTCTGTTGTTGTCCATCTCTAGATTGGTGAGGTTCTGGCACTCACCCCACTCTCTCGAGATTTCACCAACAAATTGGTTGTCACTAAAAGCAATATAGTCAAGTTTAGGATGAATACCAAATGCATTGGTGATGTTACCAGTAAACTGGTTTCCATCAAACCGGACTCTCAGTAGCTCAGTACAATTCCTCAAGCAAGCTGGCAATGACCCTGTAAAGTTGTTCCCATTTACAGTAAGATTTTGAAGTGCAAAGCCGCTGCACAATTCAGGGGGCAATTCTCCAGTGAAGCTATTGTTGGAAAAGCTAACATAGAACAAACCAGGACTATTTTTCCCAAAATCGTGAGGAATGCTTCCCGAGAATTTATTGGTAAACAATGAGATTGCTCCAAGATTGGTGAGGTTAGAAATGGTGTCTGGTATCTCCCCTTCCAATTGGTTTGTGTTGACATCAAGAGACTGCAAGGATGTCAATTTTCCAACTTCTGGTGGAATTGTGCCATTGAGTTTGTTATAGAAAAGCTGCAAACCTTCAAGGTTAGAAAGACTCCATATAGTTAAAGGAATTGGACCTGACAGCTCATTTCCTGAAAGGTCTAAGGTTATCAAGGAATTCAAGTTCCCGATCTCCGAAGGAATTTGGCCAGAGAGTTTATTGTTATAGAGAAAGAGGTACTTGAGCTTTGTCAACAGCCCTATTTCTGGTGGAATGTTGCCTGTAAATTTATTGTTTTGAAGTTGCAAAGATATCAAGTTGGTCCAATTTGAAATGAGAGCTGATGGGATCTCACCACCAAAAGAATTTTCAGATAGACCCAACTCAGTTATTTTTGTGAGTTGTGACAAGGACAAAGGCAATTCCCCACTCAATTGATTCCCAGCTAAAGCCAAAAAGATAAGATTACTACAAGACCCAAGCTCGAGAGGGATTGTGGAGTTTAAACCATTCAAATGGAGATCAAGTTTCTTGAGCTTTTTGAGTTGGCCAAAAGAAGATGGGATTTTTCCTTCAAATGAATTTTCAAACATTTCTATAGTTTCAAGATCAAACATGGTTCCTATACTCTCAGGAATTGGACCAGTTAACTGATTGGTTCCTAGTTGAAGAGTTCTAAGTTTGGAAATCTTGGAAATGTCAAATGGCAAAGGTCCTTCAAATGAATTCATAGTTAGATTGAGGTGCTCAAGCTTGCTGAGATTGGTGAACAATGATTCTGGTATTGAACCATTGAACTGATTTATGGACAAATCTAGGAAAGTAAGGTTATGGCAGTTGAGTATAAAAGGAGGGAATTCCATGTCAAGTGGATAATTGTAAGACAAACTAAGGTAAGTCAAGGAAGGCATGGGCAAGAAATCCGACCAATCAGAAGAAACAAAGTAATTGAAGCCAAGGTCAAGGTGCCTTACTTTTTGGAGATGGGTAACTTGAGAAGGAATGGTACCATTGAGATTGTTGTTGAAAATACTGAGATATTGAAGCTCTGTCAGATGACCGATCTCCGGTGGGAGGTCTCCTTGGAAAGAATTATTGCTCAAGTCCAAGACAAGGAGTTTGGACAGAGTACCAATGGCAGAGGGTATAGGCCCTTCCAAACCGCTATTGATGAGTTCAAAGCGAGTGAGATTGGCAAATGGGGTGAAGTTGAATTGGGCTATGGAACCAGAAATGTTAGCATTGGAGAGATTAATCTGGGACACTAATCCAGTTGAATCGCAGGTAATGGAAGTCCAGTTGCAGAGGTTGTTGAGATTGGAAAGGGACCAAGAGTTGAAAGAAGGTGGAGAAAAAGACAAGCTGTTCTTCCATTGGACAAGTGCTTCAGCTTGGCTTCTTGCCGAACATGTGATCTTCAATGGAAGCAGAAAAAGCAAGACAACATGGAACAAAACCAGACAGGGATTCTGCAAAGTTGACATGCTTAATGATCAGTTGCAGAGAATTTAGAACTGAAAACAAGTTTGGGTCTTGTCTTGGTTACAACTTTAGATAAACTGTCTTATAGGGAGAGAACAGAGAAAGACATGGACTTTTACATGGCGTAAACATTAAAACTGCATCTGCAAGTCTTTTTCTGGGTTTGAAACTGAGATTAAGATAGTTTGATTGAGTGGAGAATGGCGGAGACAGCCATATATTCGACTTTGGTTAGGACTTAGGAAGGTGCTCCGAAGTTACCGATTGCTCAATTTGCAATTGAAATAAGCGCGTAGGGCCGTAGGCCATAGTCGTAGCACATTTTTTTTTCTCCTAAGCTTCTTTTTGTTGACTTTAATGTTCAGCTTTAGAACTTTGAACATGAGTACTAGTAGCACTCCATTACTTGTGTTTTTTAATGGAATATATAGGTTGTCTTTTTTTGGCCAGAATGGAATATAGATAGTTGAATTTATTATTCATTTAATATATTACATTAATTCTAAAAATCTTATACCAGTAATAAATATGAATACGTATACATTTTTTTTTCTCATTAATTTTTCTCTTAATCTATTAATATCTGATGATGAGTAATGCTACTTGTCCCACCTAATTCTACTGCTTAATATCCCAGCTGACGGTAATGAGAGATTATTAGGTGGATTGGATTTACCACGTCATCCGTGGTCCCGACCAATAAAATTTTGACAAATCAGAGTTTTTCCTACAATTTCTAAAACTCTAGCCAATTAATGTCCTAAATTTAGGGACTTACCCTGTAAATCTCATCTAGTGAAACTAGGAGCTAAACCTGGTGCTAAATTTGTATCTAAATTTTAGGAAGAATTCTGACTTGTCAAAATCTTATTGGTCGGAACCACGGATGACGTGGTGGACCCGGTCCACCTAATAATTTCTCCAGCTGACGTGGTATTGGAAAAAATTACCATAATTTCTAAAACCCTACTCAATAATACCCTAAAATCAAGGGATTTACCCTACAAACCCTCGTATTTGTAACTAGGGACTAAACCTGGAATTAATTTATTACCTTAATTAAAATGGTCCTCATTCCATTTTAATTGTCCCTATCTATTAAAAAGAATCTGACCCGCGCCACGCAATTGGTTTTTGTGGGTGAGCCTACCAACGAAAAACGGGACAACTGCGTACGCAAAGTCTCGAATTTGAGAACTACTTAAACTAGAACAAGCTGCTTACTACTTGTACCAACCCTGTCTTGGTTTTAAAAAGACATATTTATCTTTCTTTGAAACCACAAAACACAAATATGATTAACAAAACTAAACTACTCCAATTAAATGTAAGGCAATTTGATAAGATATGTAAAATTTGTATAAAATTTAGTAAATTAATTATATTTTTTTAAACAAATAGTAAATTAATTAAATTGGACAATTAAAAAGAGACAAACGAACTTTTATATCCTCCCTCACTTAAACTTTTTTTATTTCTAAAAAAATTATAAGCAGTTATTTGCCAATCATGAGTCAATAATTACTACTCCTTCCGTCTCATATTATCTGTCCCTTTTGGGTCAACCTAATCAAACATTTGACCTTTAATTACAAAAAATATATATACAATCAAATTTGCAAAAAATTATGTTTTGAAAAGTTTAAGACTTAACTTAATCAAAACATAATTTTTTAAAATTTTTTTATATTTTTTTTTTATAATTAAAAATCAAAGTTGGGAAACTTTGACCCAAAAGAGACAGATAATATGGAACTGAGGGAATAATTAGCTGTTCATTAGGCATAGAAGAATTGTTTGACTTTCTGACATTAATAAATTACTACTATATATTTAGGTATATTATTACAATTATTGAGGTTAAGAAATAAAAAGAATTTGCATATTAAAAGACGACAGGTGGTGATGTTGGCTAAAAAAGAATTTAATTACAGGTAATAAGTAATAACGTGCATTATTTTATCTTTAACTCAAAAAAGCAAATAATGAAATCTAAGACGAACAGAACAGATTTCTTGAGAACAAATATATTTGGATATAACTGTTTTTCTTTGACAATCAAAAAGCCAATTAATAATTAGAGTTGTAAAAACATAAAAGTCAATTCTTTGTCCACCTTTTTTTAGTTAGAGTTCAGACTACATTGACAGCAACAAATAAAAGCTCAAAATTCTGAATGTGGGCCAACGCCAATCTATAATTAATCACCTTTGGTTTTTTTCCCAGTCAAAGTTTATTTATTTTCTAGTACATGGAGAAAATGAAAGGCGTATGTGAACTGATGAAGATGATGATGTCCCATTTTTTCCTTCCATTGACTTGACTAATTACATTGCATACAATTAAACCATTTCTAATAAAACTGCCGAGACTACAACAACCATTTTTCATTGTCCCATTTTTTCCTTCCATTTGACTTGATTAATTACATTGCATACAATTAAACAACCATTTCCAATAAAACTGCAGAGACTACAATAACCATTTTCCAATGAAACATGGTTGTTTAATTTTTTTTTTAAACAACCATTTTCCATAGTCTCGGCAGTGTTATTAAATTTGGATCCGTCCGATTTGCCAGATTCAATTGTTATTTAGAGATTTTATGAATTTGAAGAATCCCTTAATTTATTGGTTATGAGATCAGGTTCAATTGTTATTTAGAGATTTTATGAATTCGGAGAATCCTTAATTGGTTGGCTATGAGATCCTATAAAAAATTGGGGTCAATTTACGGGCTTTTGGCCTTTTCACTTTATCTATTTTTCGACTGTGTCATACACCAATCAGAATAGCTATCTTAGAGTTTCTCAATGAGCATATACCTTAAGCAGCATATATTCATAATTATGCAGATGCTCTCAAAAGCGACATAATGAGCCTATGAATATAGCGCATTTGTGTGATATAAGAAATTCAATTTAAAATAGACTGCTTTCCAGTAATCTGTAGAACCAATTCATACATGGCGTTAGGTAGCATACCAGACTAGCAAGCATCTATTCATCACCTTTCATACAAGTTTGTTAAATAATTTGTATGCTCAAACCCTCTACAGGGGCTCATAAATTTTTAAAGTATGCTTATGACCTCTATCATGGTCCATAGTACTGCCCTCTATGACAACCCATCGAAATTATTTCAGTGTGCTCATGGCCTCTATAACGGCCCATTAAGGATTATTTCAATAATCGTTACACATTAGCATAAATTAGCATCTCACTTTTCATCTATGTTACTAGCAAGGACTTGCGCAAATGCATCTTATTATTAATACAAAAGTTATTGCTATTTACCATAATCTATAAAATAGATAGATGATTCCGGAATCAATGTTATTATGACAACTGCAGGTGTCAAAACTATATTGGTAATTGGCTATAATTTTGTACTTGGAAAATAACTTTGATATATTTTCCTTGTGAACAAGATGTTGAACCCGGTTGTTTTTTATGATAACAAAATAAACCAAAATGTGTTAGCTAATATATCTACTTAGTGTGCAGTGAAGTCTTTAACAAAGAAAGGTTGAGCATTGTAGACTTCTAAAAAGAAAGTTTCATCAGTGAAACTAATGTAGAAGAGTGCCATGAAGCCTTAGGCGTATGAAGAACACAAAGTTTCCAAAGAAGATTATTTGGAGCCAAAGGCAGCAATTTCAGAAGGCAAAACTCAAATTTGAAGAAGTGTAATCAACTCAGAATATAAAAAGAATATTCAAGTCAAGACAGAATTTTGAAGTTGGAAGAAAACTAGAAGACATTGGTGGAATCAATGATCCGGAGGTTGAAGCGACTAGCAGCTAGAAGACAAACAGTACGAACAAGTTAAAACGTTCAACGCTGTACGGACGCGTTGAAGCTGTCACCAGCCTGGCGCTACTAGAAGACAAAAATAACGGGCAAATGCTTTAATTTAAACCCGATAACAGCTAGTTTGCCTGAGAGACTATAAGAACTCAAATCTGACCGTTTGAGTTAAGTTTTGGAGTATTTTTGAAGATCTAATCAATTTCTCTCTCCAGAATTTCAAAGTTCGAACAGTCCAAGCTTTGCTCTCACTCTAATTTACTTTAGTTGTTTGGATCTTTGTTTACTTTAGTTGCTTGGGTCTTTGTATTTGCACTTAAAGATTAAATATTTAGACTGTTATAGGCCCGATTTGGTGTATTCATATCTCTTAGGATTGTTTCTACACTTATACATTTTGTTTATTGTGTTTGTTCAAGTGCGGGTTGTGCACTTGGGGTTGATTTAAGTGTGGGTTTGCACTTGTTGTTCAAGCTTCGGGTTTGAAGCTTTGTGGTTGTAAAAAGGTGTCGTGAAGACCAGTTTAACTTCATTGATAGTGGATTCTGAAATCCTTGGTGTGTGGTGTCCAAGGTAGAGGACGTAGACGTGAAAGGTCGAACCTCTATAAATTGAAGCGTCTTCAATCTTCCATCCTTTCTTCAATCGTCCAGTTTTTTCTCTCCTTACTCTCTTTACTTTCCACTATTCAGTTGTTAACGTCTTTATATTTTTCCTTTATACTTTCACTTGCTTCTATTGCAGTTTGTATCTTTATATTGCATTAGTGTCTTTATCTGCATATTCTGACTTAGTATCTTTAACACATTTTCAGAGGACCCAAAAATTTTCATTAAGTGTTATTCACCCCCCTTTAGCACATCAAGTGGACCAACACTTGGTATCAGAGCCTGACTCTTGATTAGATCGGACTAACAGCCGCAAGAGTGATCTATGATACCATGATCAACAAATCTCAACATAGCTGCTGAAGAACATTCGATCAACCGTCCTCCTCTCTTTGATGGCACTAATTACCAGTTTTGGAGATCCCAGATGATGAACTTTAATTGTGCAACAGACTATAAAATGTGGGAGATTATCCAGGAAGGGACATGGAAACCAACCAAGAGAGTTGAAGCTGAAGTTGTTGTCGTGCCTAGAGTTGAATGGACGCAAGATTACATAAAAAAGTTTCAGCTGAACTTCAAAGCCATTAATACTCTTCACTGTGCACTGAGTGTTATTGAGTTTAGTAGAGTCTCTACTTGCACCAATGCAAAAGAGGTCTGGGAAAAACTAATAGTTACTCATGAGGGTACATCTCAAGTCAAGGAGTCAAAAATCAGCTTGTTGCAGTATGAATATGAAAGCTTCAAGATGATTCTAGATGAGACAGTGAATTCACTGATTCAAGAATTTAGTAGCATCACTAATCGACTAAGTCATTTGGGAAAGGCCATCCCAGAAAGTGAATGAGTTAAAAAGTTGTTGAAAGCACCACCAAAGTCTTGGAATCCTCTAACCACAGCCATTCGAGAATCAAGAAATCTCAGTGAAACTACATTTGATAAGATTTGTGGATCCCTACTCGCTCATAAAGTTGAGTTGAAAAGCTGTGAAGATCATGAGAAGAAAAAGGTTGTTGAGAAGAAAAGAAGTCTAGCCCTAAAGGTATCTGCTCTTGAAGAGTGAATCGATAATATGACTATTGATGACACTGATGACGGTTCAGATGAAGAGACTACTCTCTTCATTAGGAGATACAAAAAACTCCTTAGAAGAAGAAATCGTCTCTACAAGAAGAACTTCATGAAAGACAAGTTCAAGGGTGAAGCTAGTAAGCAGAACCCTGTGATTTGTTTCGGGTGTAGAAAGACAGGACACATCAAGCCTGATTGTCCCCTGAACAACAACGAGAATCAAAAGAAGCACAAGAAGAGAAAGAAGAAAGCAATGGTGGCTTCAACGTGGTCTGACAGAGCCATATCTTCATCGAAAGGTAGTGATGCTGAAGAAGACATCAAAGCCAATCTCTGTCTCATGGCAAAATAAGATGAAACTTAGGTAGTTGCTGATTTCATTGTTTCTTTTGAAGAATTGCGGTTTGAATTTGATAGTTTATATTATGATTTTGAGAAATTGGCTGCAAGATATAAAGCTCTTAAGAAAATGAATTATGAATTGATGAATGATTTAGACAGTTTGAAGAAGGAACTAACAAGCATGTAGGAATCAAAGAACATTGTTGAGGAAGCATTAAAGCATGCAATAGAGAAAAAAAACTTGAGCATGAGTTAAATGAGCTCAAGAAAGCTGACAGTAATGTCATTAATTCCTCTGGAAGCAATCGCTTCAATGGTAACAGGAACCAAATAAACTTTGGGCCAAGAGCTATGGTGTGTTATATTTGTGGCAAAAAAGGCCATCAATCTCCTAATTGTTATTAGATGGATTGGAATCAATCTAAGATCAAAAAGATCTGGGTGCCTGATAAGACCAAAATAGTTCATACAAATTAATATCTTTTAAGTGTTATTTGGTCTCATATGTCTCTATTATGAGCTTAATTATGATGTTTTGCACTTGTAGGTTGATTTTGGGAGAAATGTGCAATATGACAAAATTAGGAGCTATTTTGGAGCTAATTGAAGATCCAAGGAATTAGAGCATGGATTTGATGATTCATAGCCTATGGAGGATACGATTTTGAGCTTCAAGATCATACACGGTTCCCCACATGTATTTGATGGTTCACTATATGACTTGATTTCACCTTGATGAGTCATGAAACTTCAAATGAAGCCTGGTGAAGATGCACTTGCCACATGGACGAGATGACATGAAAGAATGGAGAAGAATGAAGACACGTGGTTAACCACCTATGCCTTGTGGTTACCTATGTATTTATGATAGGAAGATTGGACTATGAACTACATGAGGACTTAACACTTGGATCAGACCTTGTATAAGGAGTTTCAAGAATCCCAATTCGACCTAAGGAGGAAGCAATTAGGAGTCATCACAACCCTAGCCGTCGATCCCTATATATACATTCTTTTCTCTCTAGTTTTCATATACAGAATAATAGTAGTTAGATATGAGATACAATATGTCGTAACATTCGGGTCCGGGGACTCTGTCAAAACGACTTAAATTTGAAAAGTCATCACTAATCTTTTTTATTACCTAGGTGTGATTAACCACCTATCGGATTATTAAGTCTAATATTAACCTAAGCTTGGCAAAGGCAACACTAAACCTAATAAACGGATTCTAACCAGAGTCTTAAGGGTTCGGGAGTCGGGTACGCGTGGGGAAGGATTAGCACCCCCACGATGCCCGTCGAAAGACGGCACTAACTAGTCCAGACTTAACTGTGGGTTTATATAATTGGTCGCCATTATTCCTAAATTTTAAATAATTTAAAGAAAGTAAATCCTTTGTTTGATTTCGAAAACAAAGTTACACAAGCACAAATGAGTTTTGAGTTGTTTAGAAAAATTGTTGGGTTGTAAAAGAAATGACCGGACCCTTCGATCAATCTCTTATCCCCAATTTACTATTTGTTCTCTTCTGGGTTCCTCATGGAAGGATTTTAAGAAAATCGGGCTTAAAATGACTCTATTTTGAAAAGAAACTGAAAATGGGAACTTTCCCTTCTTGTAAAATTAAAAATGGGAACCTTCCCTTTGCTTGAAAATAAAACTGGCCGATTTTAAATTATTGAATTCCTTTGAAAAGAAAAACATTCATTCTGATATTTTTGGATTTTTAATCTTTTGATTTAAGTTTGAAAACTCTTATTAATTTTGAAATTTTTTTGGTTTGAGTTCTTTTATTTAAGTTTGGAATTTTGAATTACCATCTTGTGAAATCCCTTTTTTTAAAAAAAAAAACACAATTCTTTCATTTTCCTCTCATTTATCTTTTGTTTATTTCTTATGACCAATTTCCTTTCTTAAATAAAACTTAAACCTTGATTATTTAAAAAAAAAAACCTATTTCATTTCCTTAGAAAAAGAAAAGAAAAGTTGACTCTTAGCTTTAATTTAAGAAAAACTTGAAGAGAACCATAACAAACACAAATCTTTTTTGGAATTTTGGAAACAAAGTATTTCATTTTAATTTTTGAATTTAATAGTAATTACTAATTCTAATTTTTATATGTATGGATGCACATGATGTATGAATTCCAGTTAATGCAAATTTTACCTAGTAATTATACGAGGAGCATTGTCCGGGTGCCTTCCACTCATACTGATAAGACCCCCGTCCAGATGTTCCAAGCCTAGGAACGATGAATTGAGACCGACAATAGATGTCCAAGTCTCAATCAAACATCCCATCATCGGATCTTTTTAGTTAACTCTCATGACAATAATATATGGCAACAATGTACATGAAGAAGTATAAAATTCAAACATGGATGCACATGAAATTTACTTAAAAGCTAAAGCTAATTCAATTGTAATCCTTATTAATTTAAAAGTTAAACTATACCCAAAGCCTCAAGCCCAATCCATGAATATAAACATATATCAATAATAAAGCCCAAAACAAATATATAAGTCCAAACATATATATATATACATACATAAAGCCCACACAAATAATTTAGTTGATTAAAAGCAAAGCCCAAACAAAGCAAAGAAGCCCAAACCGAAATTCAAGACCCAAGCCTCAATTTATTGAAAATTAAAACTAATTTCTGAAATTGAATCATTTCTACACGTTGGGGATCAAATTGAACTAAATCGAGGGACCAAGTTGAACACGCCGAAAAGATAGAGTCTTTATGTGAATGGATTAGCAAATTATAGTATCTACATGCATTTAATAGCTACTTCAGGGACCTAATTGACTGAATTTGGAGACCCAATTGCATGAAAATCCAAAAATTACTAACCTGAAGATCTAATAAGAACTGATTTTACACATAATCATAATAAAAATTAAATTAATTCTAAAAAGGGAAAGGAAATTCATATTTGGTGGAGGTATAAATACCAACCATCTTCTTCATTTTTTGAGAAAGATTACCTTCAAAACCCTAGCCTCACCGCGCCACCGCTGCCTCCTCCTTGTGCCGCCGTGCCTGAGCTTACCACCACCGTTGAATGGAGCTCAAATGGTGCCGAAACCTCCCTCTCAACGTCCCAAGCTCGATTCCAGTGCTAGTTTCCCGCAACCCAGCCTCCAAAACCCTAGATCTAGCTTCAACCGAAACCCAAACTTTCCACCCAAATCTGACAAGCTCGACCACCAGATGGAGGGCACACTCATGTATAGGGTTTTCCCTAACCTACCCAACAATTTCACCGGATCAATTTCAAATCTAAGCCTCCCAATGCCAAAACCTCAAAGCCTAAAGTTTCAAACCCTAAATGAAGAAGGCGAACGCTGAAGAGAGAAGGGATTGAGCGAATCGAAGCATAGACTGGATGGGAATGAATTCTTAAGGAGTTCCTAGGGTAAGAATTCCAACCCTCCTTCCTCTGTTTTCCCTTTTCGGGTTTTTTTGGTGTTTTTTTTTTGTATCTTTTTTTTCTTTGGGTATTTTTTTTTCTACTGTTTTTCGATGGACTCCAGAATTATGAACCCTCAACTGACCCTTTTTGTATCCTCAAACCTCCCTGTTTTTTTTCTTTCTTCCTGTATTTTGATTGCTGAGAAACCTAAGAACTAGCCAATTTTTTTGATCCAGAAAAACCCCCCAGATTTTTCGAAAAACCCCTCTGTTTTTTCAGATCACTGACTTCCTCTCCCCTTCCCTTCAAAACTGACTCCCCATCCTTTCTGTCTCTTTTTGCTTTCTTGTATTTCTTATTTACAGTAAAATACAACTCTCGAACCCTCGTTTCTTTTTTCTGTATTTTTTTCTGTATATCCTCTATTTTTGTTACCAAGAATTCTAAGAACTACTGAGAGAACTATGAACCCTTTTCCAATTTTTTTCCATCCCCCCTTTTCTTTGTCACGGTTCCTCTATATATATTGTTGAATGCTCAAAGATCTATCCCCTTCATTTGTTTTTTTTTTTTGTTTCTTGTTTGTGCACGGCATGCTTGTTAATATGGCTGAGGGTGGCAGTGTGTGACAGTGTGGGTGGGCGGTGTGTGTCTGAAATAGGCATGCCTTGTTTTGTTTGTCCTATTCCCATTAATTTTTGGTTGTCTTTCTTGCAGGTACCAAGGCTGTACAAGGTTTGGGGAGCTGGCCGATCAAGGTAGTGTCTCTACTGCTTTAGCTCACATGAATTTTTGTCTCTAGGGCCTGCGTGGCAGCTGAGATGGCAACACCACAGGTGAGGTCTCTTCTCCCTTAACTCGTGTTTTTCTGTGCCCATTCGGGAATTTTGGAATTGCTTTGCTGAATTGAATTGTTGCCGTGAAAACTGTTTGTGGCCTTGAGATCATTGTTGAATGCTTGTTCTTGTGAGAATGTTCTGCCTTAATTTGCCTATGATTCTGTCTTGCATTGCCAACGTCTGCTGGATACAATGTGAACTTTGGTGACTGACATGAATAATGTAAATGAACTGTCTCATTGCCATAGTACATGTTTAACACGAATGCTCGAGTAATATGTAAGTGCATGACTAGATGTTTACTAAGTGATGGAATGTTGAACCTGACTACATGTTAATGCATGAAGAAAAATGCTCTAAGCTTGATTGCACTTTGCATGATGAAAGTCGAACCCTCCTTGACCATTTGACCACACTGCCCTTGCCCATATTGAATTCATTTGCCACTTGATTCAATGTTGCTGCCTTGTTTGCTTTAAGATCTTCTATCAACTCATGTGGGTAGTGTAATTGTATATGTTTGTGGTTGATGAATATAGGTTAAGTGGGAAACTTGCTGCTGGTGATATGTAGTGAATGAAATGCTTGCTAGCTGCGAATGCTTATTGAAGATGCCTGACGAGTGCTCTGTGTGAATGTGTTTTGATGATGTATGCTGAAATTGAAGGAATGTGCAAAGAGAAATTGCCCCTTAAATCTATTTATGGTGAAGGTTCTGTTGAGCTTCTTGTTTGTTGCAATTGCTGCTTAAATGCTCACTACTTGATCTGTTTAGTTCTTGATGTCAAAGGCTTGTATCTGACTCCCCATAATCTTTGATCACTTGCTCTAATATATGTTCCCATTTTAACTTTGAGTGCACTGATTATCCCTTTTGTCACATTCATGGAGGCTGCGAGATATCATTTGATGGTGCAATGCGAGATCAAATTGTACAATTTTCAAGGAACTAGAATAAGAGGAATCCAGCTATCTTTTTTGTACTTTCCGCAAATCCTTAGAACAAAATGATCACTCTATTTTTTATTTTGTGAACTGTAAAAGGCAATATTTTTCTTCCTGAATGAGAAAAGGATTTTCTTTTAGCAACATAAGGCCCCAAAAAAAAAGGCACTCAATCTAAGATAATCATTCGGCCCAAAACCGAATGGTCTTCTGAAGCAAATTCATTTAAATGGCCCAAGCAAAAAGGGAAAGCTCAAAACCTAAAACAAATAGATCCACCAAGATAAATTGAAAGGGAAAGGCCCAACTACAGGAGGGATAAAAATGGTTTAAAGCAAAAGGACCCAAATTGATAATTAATGGACTAAGCAAGATTCAACTTAGCAAAGTGATTGACTATAGACCTAATAATTAATAACTAAAAGCCCAAATGGAAAAAGTCTATTAAAATGATAAATTTACTAGTATTGTACTCAAAATTGGACGTTTAAAAATCAAATTTCTTTTTTGTGATTTTCCCATTCTCTTTTCTTCTTTCCTCATTTTTTTATTTTTATTATTTTTTTTACTTTTTGAATGCAATCAAGTAAAAGAGATACTAAATGTAAAATAACTCATAATATTCTATTGAATTGCCAAAATGCCAAAATAAATTAGGAAATGATCTAAATACCCCTAAATGCAAATCAAGAAATATTTTAAACTAGATAAAAAGACGTAGGGCAAAAACCGGTGTCTACACAATAGAAGGCTATGGCCGAAACACTTTCTCAAGTTATGGATTTCTTCACCCAAGTGATGAGTGAGTAGTTTTCTTATTTCTCATGATGTAAGTTACATTGATCTCTTGATTACATCACAGTGAGACTATTTATGGCTTAGTATCGAATCAATTTGAGTTACATATCCCGTTCTTAGTTTATTCATTTAGAAAAATATGATTCCTGGCAAGCTGATTATTTATTTATATGAGGTTTGCTTTCTATTAGATCTTTATTGATTTATAGATCAAAATATGAGTAAATTGATGATACTTACTGAGGATTTGATTTGCTTAGATATATAACTATTGCATGATTAGTAATAGCTTTCTGTGAAGCTAATCTTGTAGCCTAGTGCACCATCTGGTTTATCTTTATGCTCATTGCTTATGGAATGGTAAGGCTATCAACATTAACATGAAGTTGTATGCTTCGGATGAATATATGATTGTACTTCGGGAATTATGTATTCAGCTAGGTATTGATTTGATAGGAGTGTATGGTATGAACAACTGCATTTCAATTGAGATGTTATCCGAACGAATTGATATGTATGTGGAGTGAATTGGATGATTGAATAGTCTATGATCCATGAATCAAGAGTGACTGTACTTAAATTATGAGAAAGCTAATATTGTTAATTCGATCTCTTACATATTGTTCTTAGTTAGTTTACTTGCTTGATTACTATTTTCTACAATCCTCACCTTTGAAAGATTACTAATGAAAAGGATAGCTATCTTTTCATCGGATTTGACCCTTGCTTAACACTCTGCTAAAGTTTGAATTTGTGAGAATAAATAAACGTGGTGATTTTTTTGTGGTGACCAGGAGGACCATAAGGTTTTTGGCGTCGTTGCCGGGGAGGCCAACTAACTAACTCTACACTCTTACTTTAGTTTTCTTTTATTTCATTTTCAATTTTAAGTTGCTGCATAACTTTCAGTCGACTGAAACCTTGTTTCAATCCACTGAAATTTTCTGTTTTGTTTAGTTCTTGTTTCAATTAGATTCATAGTGATTCCAACAACCCCTATGGATCAACAAACGAGCTTAAGGCTGCTTAATCTCTCTGAAAGAGTTGTTCAACCTCTTTGCATAATGTTTGTTGAACTAGATCCTTCACATGAGATGAACCCAGCAATCATTAGTTCCTTACCATTCTTTTATGGTAAAGAAGATGAAGACCCTCATTATCACCTAAGAGATGTTGATGCAACCTGTTGTTATATCACTAAAATGCCTGAAGATCAAGCAAGACTAAGAGCTTTTCCTTTGACATTAAAAGAAGATGCTAGAGACCGGTTTTATAGGTTGCCACCCAAGTCTATAACCACATGGAATGAGATGCAAAACACTTTCCTGGAGAAACTTTATCCTGCATCTAGAATAGTAAAAGTTAGGTAGAAGATCATGGCTTGTGTTCAAGACAATGGAGAGTCTTGGCATTACTATTGGGAACGATTCAATGTTTTGCATGTTGAATGCCCTTATCACAAAGTAAGTGAACCAATTCTCTTTGATTCATTCTATAATGGATTACTTCCTGAAGACAAGAAAACAATAGATGTGAGCTGCAATGGAAGCTTGATGTCTAAAAGCCCTGAGGAAGCAAGGAGAATACTTAATGATCTTACCTACAGTATACAACAATTCAGTTCTGAAGCAATTTCAACACATACAACCAAGACTGAAAGTAATTCAACTGATCTTAAGAAGCAAGAAGATGGTTCGAAAGATGAAAACCCCATGGAGAAATTGATGAAAAATCTCATGGAAGACTTCATGAAAAGGCTAACAGAGGTACTTAACACAATTATTGATCCTCCAAGAACACTTACTATGCAAATCGAAGGAAGTAGTAACACACATGGTTCACCATGTAATCATGCGGTTAACCATTTTGAAGAAAGAGAGCCAATTGTAAGCAATTCGACCTCTCTAATCCATTCCTCAATAGAATTATAAGGTGAGACTATGAAGCAAAACAAGAAGCACCCTAGAAGTCAATCACCCGAACCTACAAGGAAGGAAGAGCAAGACAACCAATTGATGATTGTCAATCCTCCACCCTTTCCTTACAAGAAGATGAAAAGGAAGAGAAACTCTCTTGATCCTGAACAATTTCTAGCTTTGGCTAAACTTCAGGTGAACATTCCTTTACAATCAACTATTGAGAAGATTCCAAGGTATGCACTTTTTCTCAAACAACTTTGTTCTGAAAAAGATGAGCTTAAATTTAATGAAGTAGTCTGCATGAATGAAGATGTATCTTCTGCATTTCAAAGAAAGTTACCTCACAAATGTCAAGATTTAGGTTCTTTCTCAGTTTCTTGCATAATTGGAGAACAATTCATAGAAAAAGCTGTGTGATTTAGGTTCTGCTATAAATGTTATGCCTTACACAATCTTTAAACAATTAGGCCTTACATTTACTAAACCTACTAGAATTATTATTCAACTAGCTGACAGAACTAATGTTAGACCTCAAGGCTTTGTTGAAGATGTTTTAGTGCAATTTGAGAACTTAATATTTCCGGCTGAAATCTACATTTTAAAGATGAACAATGATGACATGTTTCTGCCCCACATGCCATTGCTCCTAGGACGACCATTCTAGAGAACTACTCGAGCCAAAATTGATGTCCACTCTGGAATTCTGTGTATGGAATTCAACGGGGAGAAGATTCAATTTAACCTTTACAAGGCTATGAAATATCCTAGTGAACTTCATCATGTTTTTTCTATTGATATCATTAATTTGTAATATCTGCAATGAACATAATGGCATATTCAATGAACAAAGGTAATATCTGCAATAAATAAAAAACAAAATAGTTTCCATGATTAAAAACAATAATAATGTAAATACCTCCAAGGTGTCCTTGTGTTCCTTAGTCTTGGCATCAATAAGCTCAACAATAACTGGTTTTCCATCCCTTGCAGGAGAATGAGTGATCTATAAACAACAGCAAGGAAACTCAATAAACATTTAGGAAACAAATCAAAAGCATTGTGGTTGGCAAACTCTTCAAAACTGCAGACATAATCAAAGAAGATTCAGAAAACAATAAACTTAATATATGACTCTCTCCATGATTCTGCTTGACATGATGAGTTCAGCATATTCCTAGAGACAAGACAAGACAAGCAAGATGACTTTAGTATGAAAATATCTTATTACATCCATAACTACAACTAAGAAAGTGCAATATGATAAGATTGTGTACCTGCCCAGTAGCTCTCCTTTGCCTTAGCCCTATATAAAACTCGTCATTCAACAATTGCTCATTGTTAAAGTAAACGTACTTGGAAACCCACTGAAAGGCTATGATAAAATTAGAGATTAAAATAAATATCATGAAGCTTTTACTAATATGCCTGAGAAAAAGGTTTTGAGCCTGATGTACCATAGCAGCCATTGTTTAGTTATGCCCTATCACTTTGTCCATTGTGGCTTTAGTCAGTCCCAATAGTCATCAAATATCAAATTATCATAGTAGAGTGACTTGGCGCCCTGCAAATTTTATAAGCATGTACAGGTTTACTGGTTTACCGGAACAGGATGAAAATTCCCATTAATGAAAAACTTTACTAATAGTCGGATAAATTGGGCCGTTAATACTTAATAGTCTCTTTTTTCTTTTTTTTTAGTGATTGAAATTTGGTCCAATGACTCAGAATCATTGAGCAGTAATTCAAGTTTTTTTTTAAAAAAAAAAAAAAACCCGAGAAATGAAAAAATTTCAGACTTTAAAAATGTTCATAGAATGTCACCTTATCAACAGTGTGCTTAAATACTGAATGTCACCTTTTTAAATACAATGGCCATACTTTCTGTGGTAAGAGCAGAATCAATCAACTGAACTCAGCACCAAACAAAGATATATCAAGTAAAGTAAAACCAATCATACTGTATGTATAACTTACAACATTTAAGTACAAAAGACATGAATTACAACAAGCAGGAAATTGTCCAAAAATAAATAAAGAAATGTATAACTTATGTATGACTTGCAGACACACAGAAAAAACAACACTCTGTAACAGACAATTCACATTCTTATGCAGCAACACTCTCAAACTTATGCAGCACCTCCTCTATTCAAAGCTCTCTCCAACCTTGTCTCAAATGGTGTAGAATGCCAATTCACTTTCTTATCCTGCAAAACATATAGAAAGAACTTCAATCAGCAAGAATTGATCAATCACCTTTTGTAATATGTAAAACTTCCCTCAACTGCTCTCACTTCACAGATACCTCTCTATACTTGCTGGTGGTGTTTGGTATTCCTTTGAAGGAAGTAGGTGAGCCAGAGTCCTTGGTGGTGCTCACATGACTCCAATAGGTCCCCACAGTTCCAATTATGGGCATCTCATCTGGACTTCTACTTGGAGACCTCCTTGGTGAAGAAGATGCTGAAAACTTTTTGATCTCTTCAACAGTTAATGCCCCTAAAATAGGTCTATCTTCAGGGCTCCTCACTGAATTTGATCCTTGTGACATGCTTCTCTCCGGTGTACTAGCATCGTAAGTGCTACCCTTTCTGACAGGAGTTGTTTCTGTCGAAGACAGCCAATTCGAAAGGCTGGCATCAACTGATACTTCTCGGTTCAACTTCTTGGGTTCAGGATCAGTTTTTGATTTGAAACTGAATGAAAGTTCCTTGAAACTAGGGTCTGAGCTAAACCAAAGCCGGGGCTCTTCTTCCTCCAAGCTCACATTCTCCTTTTGGAGCTTAAATGGCTTTGCCCCTTTTGCTTTCAAAGCTTTCCATTGAGTAAGATTTTCCACAGGATTCAGCACTGGATGAGCATTACCACTACTGTCTCGAACACCTCGAATTACACCAATTGGCTTCACATCCTCTTCAATGCCACTGATTATATCCCTTGATTCCCCAGCTCCATCATCAAATTCCTCACAATCATCATCCAGATCGCTTTCTTCTGCATAATCTAACTCATCTTCTTCATCATCACTTTCTCTACAATTCTGGTACCTATGATTCGGAGGGTAAGAGCTTGAGGTAGAGGCTATAGAACTATTCTCAGAGCCAAAGGAAGTTTCAGACTCCCTTGGTTTTGCCAATTTCTCTTCTTTGACCTTCCCTTCCTTTTCCCCTTCTTCTTCATCATTACGCAGTTCAAGATCAATACTTTCATTAACCAAAACATGCTCATAGGTCTTAACATTAGTATCAAATGTTACTTTCTTTCGAGTATTTGAACTCGAAGCCGAACCCAGCTGCTCCTCTGCTTTATCATCCCTAAACCCCCCAAATACCCCATACAAGAAAACAAAATGGGAAAAAGTTCATCATCAAAATCTAAATTCCTTTACATCATTTTGAAAAAAAAAAGAAAGAAAGAAAACGAAAGATTAAAACAAAAATTCAAGAGACCCAATTTAAAATTTTACTCACCGAACTTCCTTAACCGGACTGATAGGTTTTTCTAAGTTGCTGATGTTCTGTTCCAAAGAAACTGTAGATTGAGCATTACAACTAGCATTCCTCTGCAAAAGGGGAATGGCAAATTTCACTTAAATTAAAATGCCCGATGAACTAAAAAATTCATCCATACTCTCCCAAAAAGAAAACTTACTTGAAATCGAGGCTGAACCTTGTGTCTGTGTTTCCGAGCCTTGCGATTTTTGGAAGAACTAAAACATGCAAGAAAGCAACCCATTGCAAGAATCTCGCTTCTTCTTCTTTTCTTAGATTCTTAAGAAGCTTTCGCTTTCGCTTTCTTCTTTGATCTTGTTCTTTGAAGAGAAAGAGAAAGCCTTTTCTTTGGCTTGGCTTAACGGGTCTTCTTCATGGTTTTTCAACAGACAGGAAGAAGAAGTAGAAGAGGAGCGTTTCGAGAAAGCGGTAGGGACAAAACAGTCAACAAGTTTGAAGCATGGAGGGATTTTCTTTCAGTTTAATTTTATTCATAAATATATTTATTATAGTTAATTAGGTTGTGAGAGAGGGAAAAAGCAAGTGACCGTTAGAAATGTGAGTCACAGCCTGTAATTTAAATATTATTTTAATTAAAAAAAATAGTTATAAGGGTTATCTCGACCGTTAATAATCCCCACATTAGTCATCTAGGTCCCACATCTTCTCTTTTTTTTTTTTTTGATAATACACATCTAACTTTCTCTCTTTGGAAATTTGTTTTTGCCGTTAATTATCCAAAAAAAAAAAGGTTTTGGCGTTGCACGTTTATTTTAGAGAAAGTTTTTTTCTTTTGGCACCAGAGAAAGGTATATTAGGGTTTGGATTTTGGAACATGCTAATTACTAAAGCAGATCTTTTTCATCGATCAAGCATTTATTTTATTTGGATTAAAGATGCTAGAAATAAATGCATAATAATAAAGATCTTCTTTATAAATAGGATCTTGATTTAATGATCTCTCGTCTCATTGTTTAAACTTAAAGGCATTATTTTAATTTTTAGAACAACAAAAAAAAGATAATTTTTTTTATCATGAACTGAGGGGAAAGGAATAAAGCTAAGTGTAGGGGAAAAAGTAAAATGGGGTGAGAGAGGCTCGAACTCTCGACCTCAGGATAACTCAGAAAGCTATGAGACCTACGCGCTAGCCAACTGCGCCACCACCCCTTTTGTTCGGGAAATACTATTTTGCCATGTAATACTTTTACTAAATTTTACATTTTGTTCCAATTTTTATTTGATGATATATTTGTAGGTTGGATTTTTATCCTTATATATACTATGGAAATTATTTAAAGGCCAAATTGAAGATTAATGTGGTGTCTCCTATTGCCCTTTTTTGGGTTTTTTCTCACTTTTCGGGTGACTAAAAAGGTTCTCGATGAATTTTCTCCCTTACTTTTCCTATTCTCTTTTTTTGTGATTTACTATTTTTATATTTATGATTAAATATGTTTTAATTACATATTAATTGTGTGTAAATATTAGAATTTACCGGTTCAACTCCTTTGCCGAAATTCCAAAGGATTTGTGCTATAAATGTTTCTACAATAATGGTTGATTCATGGGTAAACTATTGACATTCCAATTTTATTTTCCTTTCGTCTTCATTTTTATTTGGGTGGGTTTCTTCTTCCCTAACATTTCTCTGAATTGGTTTCACATGAACTCCATTTTGTTTCCTAAAATTTCCAGGTGGTCGTTGATAAGATCATTCCATTTAATTTAACAGCGCCTTAGGATGACATAACCTAAAGTGGGGAGCTTTCACTTCTCACCGTAACATTTTGAGGTAAATTTGGATTTATTTGTTGATTATATTATTTGATACTTAAATTTAACATTTCCTTATTCCTCTTTTATTTTACAAATTTTTTTTTATTTATAATTTGACTTCCTTTTTATTGAGGTTTCTATTAGTTGTTTATGTTTAGTATATTTCCACATTTTTAAAAGCACAGTTAACCAATGCTAAGTACAATCATTTTGTAATACATTGTGTAAATTACATATGCTCCTGCAAATGCTCTCAACTAATTCAATTTTCCTAGGACAACTATACATACTCCTTGACTACAAAAAATTAGGCCTTCCTTATGCAGAAGTCAAATTCTTCCACCTGCCCGAATTCATTAATTTAACAATTGCAATCAAGATTAAAAAATGACCACAGCATACTATGTTTTTTTAGATAATCAACATACATTTCAAGCAACAATTAATATTAGGTTTATTTTGATGAATTATCTAGAGATGGAGGAGTAGAATATTAACTTTATTTTGATGAATTACCTAGAGATTGAGTTGAATTTAGGTAATGCACTTTTAGAATGAAAGAAATGTCATGTGTTTTGCTTTATATATGCAAATTATTTTTTTCGATGTATGAGTTTCTCCTAACTGATTAATTTACAGCCAATGCAATATCTTCTTATTCCGACTTAAACAACTACAAGAAATATCGCCCTACTGGTTATTATTATTTACAAGCCATTCTGAACTTTTCTTCAGTTCCAGACTGCCAGTTATTAGTAATTGCTTTGTTTTTTTTTTTTTTGTCAAATATTTGTTTTGTATGTTTTTTTATATTTATAAGAAGTTAACTTTGTTCGAACTGAATCGATTTATTATGAGAGTAAGTTCTTCCGGCAATAATTTTCTCCATTTTCAAAATTTTAAACTCGAAATTTTACTTAAATGAAACAAGTCCCAAATACTTCAACCAACCAATTGTTGGTGTAATTTTGTTTCCCTCGGGGATCGAAGAAATTCAGCTCCAATAAGCTTTTGAGTAGAGGTGGCAAAATGAACCCGACCCGAGAAAAACCCGCCCGAAAAACCCAAACCCGAACCCGACCTGAACCCGATTGACTAAAAAAGTCAAATACCTGAAACCGCCTGAATACGAACCCAAAAAAGCTCAAACCCGAAAAAACCAGAATCCGAAAAATCTGAAATCCGAAAAAACCCAAACCCGAACATGAAAAAACCCGAATTCAATACTAATATTTGAAAATAAGTAATAATTGCTAAAAAATTTTTATATGAATATGTTTTAAAAGATAAATTAATAAATTACATATAAAATTTGAAAAGGTTAATGACATTATTATTCATCCAAGAATAAATGGGTAAATGATCTGGTCAAAACTCTGTCCGAACCCAAACCCGAATTAACCTGACCCAAAATTGACTTGAACCCAAATCAACCTGATCCAAATTTAATCCGAACTCGAATCAACCTAACTCAAATTTAACCTGAACCCGATAGCCCGAACCCGAAACCAATCTAACCCGCCGGATTGCCATATCTACGTTTGTGGTAAAGCCCACAATTTTGTTTCCATTAGGGATTTACGAATCTAAGCTCCAATGAGCTTTTGAGCTAAACCCACAACTGTAAGCCTGTAACACTATCGTTTTTTTCTTTTTTTTGGCGAGAGTAACTCTATCGTCTTCACTATTTGTTCTTATTTTCTTTTGACACACTATTTATTTTTATTTTGATTGATCATCTTTTTTTCGGCCAAAGTTTTGATTGATCATCTAAATCTCAAATTTTGGGAGCCCACACAAAAACCATTGAGACCAAAGCATCTCTTCAAAGGCCCAATCTCTAAAACCTAATCCCATTTACCCGGGTCCAAAAGTGTTCCTTTGTTTTTGGGTCTTTCTCTAAAGAGAGAGAGAGAGTCGTTCTTCAAAATTGATGATAGAAATTAGAAACAAGGTTTTCTTTCTTTTGTTAGGAAATAATGATAACAAAATTCTGATTTTGGCTGAATGCTTAAATAAGGGTTTAATCTTTATAGAAATAATCAATTTAGACATCAACCTTTCAAATTTGTCAAAATCATAACCTAACGTTCCAATTTTGTCTCAAATAAGTGTCTAATGACTCAAATAAGGTCCCAAGGTTTCCATTTTCCAATGCCACATGTCAATTTTTCAGTGGTTAACAATGACTTTAATTAGGTTCCTAGCTATTTGAGTCGAAATTGAAAACTTAAGTCTTGATTCGACCAAATTGAAAGGTTGAGTCCTAAATCAAGCATTTTCATCAAGGTTAAACCCTTATTCGAACAATTAGCTTTCGATTTTCAATTTTATAAGATAATTAAGAATTAAGACGATAAAAAATATATGGTCGAAATTGAAACCCTTCTTTAACATTCAGTATTAAACTTTGTCAATGACAGAAAATAAAGGGTTATCAATTTAGTACTACATGTATCCCATTAGGCCACAGCTTAATCAAGTTGAAGGCAAACACTTCCTTGTGATGAGTAGAAGCCCCGCCTTTGAGAAATTGTGCTAAGAGGATCCATCGGAAATGGTCTGTTTGTTGAAAGGCATGCAGGCAGAGTAATATACCATCAATAATACAATCCAAAACAATACATGTGACTCATATGAATGTCCCCTAAAATTGGTATAAACTAACCAACGGTGGAATATTTCCTTGTGAATTTGATTCCCATATATAGTTGTGATTCACAAGGGAAACTTTGTCTTTAATGGAAAGTCGTCTTGATTGCTTTAGGCATTGTCTTTGTCACTGCCCTTTTGTGTTTCGTATATGCTAGAAGGCAACCCTTCCACATCCCATTGAATAAGTAAAATTTTGTTGTGCCAAAAAAAAAAAGTAAAATTTTGCCTTATCCAAAAGAATCTTTACATAGAAGAAAATGCTTCCTAAGCTTCGTTTAGAATTTATTAGTTTTGTTGTTTAGCATGGCTGGAGAGAGATCCTTTCAAGCTTAACAAGGACAAGGGGAAGATATCAAGAAGAAGAAACTATATCTCGTAGTAAGTTTTGGAACATCCATATGTATTCATCCACGTGTTATGTCATTTGCCACATCAATTAAAATTGTGACCAATTCAAGATATTATACCACGACGGTCAAGTTATTACCGAAGCTATATGTGGCGACTAACAGGCTTGGTTAGATCAAGATCGGGTCGTTTTGGAGAAAGAATTAAGTCGACTGCTTATTTTATTTTATTTTTTGATGTTAAGTTGACTACTTTATACAGAAATTATTTACGTTACAATTACAATTGATAAAATCTTATTTTTTTTATTGGCTTAAATTTCACCCTAAAGTTTATACGGACTGACACTTTACACCCTATTTTTTTTTATTTTAATCATCTTTTACCTTAATGTATTATTTTTGGTACATTTTGCACCCTCTATGGAAAATGTTTATTGCGTCATTATGAAGCTGACGTGACATGCCACATATGATGAAAATTCCACGTAGCATGCTGACGTGGTAAAATTTTCATATTTTCTTTATTTTTATGATGATGTGGCATGTCATGTGATAATTTTCGTCTGACGTGGTATGCCACATCAGCATCGTAACGACGCCACCAGGTATTTAATTAATTTTCAGTAACGGAGGGTGCAAAATGTATCCAAAATAAAATATTAGGGTGCGATATAATCAAAATAAAAAAATGGATGCAAGGTGGCGGTCCATATAAACTTTAGGGTGTATTTGGTCATTTAAGCCTTTTTTTTTATTAATATCAGGACATAGTAATAAATCCTATCTTTTGAAACATTGGGTAATTTATTTTATGGTAATTATTTGATATACTGTCAGTGTAAAATTTGGACTCCACAAGCGGGATGAAGAGTTGACACGTGTCCCTTTTCTAAAATAATTAAATTTTAAATATTTCAATCTAGTTCCTAGGGGACACATGTCACCTTTCTAGATCCGCATATACTATCTGCTAAACTCAACTAACAGTGTATTGTATTGAATGATTTTCCTTTATTTCATGACTAAATTTTAAAGATTACTTTGAAATTGACACAATATAAAATTTTAAACATGGGGTAATCGTGTTTTACATTGAAGTCATTTTCGGATTCGATTAATTTCAAAATCGAATTTTCCATATCTGGATCTTATAATTATTTTTTTTCAAATCTATATTTGTGTTTCTTTTTCTTCCTGTTGGTACAAATCTACGGACTTCAATTAATTTGGAGTTGCAAAAAGGAAAAATATTTTCCAACATCTCTATTTTTTTCTATTTGTAAACTAAAACTCAAAAACATTATCCTCCTTTTCTCTCTCTCTCTCTCTTGATCCGAACAAAACTTAAAAGCTACATCGATCAAACTCCTTCTAAACAAATCAAAAAAGGGTTCGTGGATTTGAGTTTATTTTACTACAGAGTTGGAATAGTTTCAATCCCAATCTCATAATTAGTGATAAAAGAGTTCAAAAAAAAAAAATAGTGATAAAAGAGAAACGTACTGAAAAAAAGCGACTAAGAAAGAATTGCACAAGTATAGTATTTCTTAACCGGACGTTTTTAATTTCTCCCTTGTGTTTTTTTATTGGAAACATGTTGTAATAAGAAATATTTGTCTCCTATCCATGACATGTTTTGGCCATGTCAGTGTCGCTACTACTGTGTCTAACTAAGCTGGTCGATAAATTAGAGAAAAATGTCATATCTAAGAGATCATATATAGAAAAAATAATAAATAAAAATTTTATTGATAAATTAAATTAAAAATAATAATTGTTTACTGATAGCTACATGGCTGAGCAATTGCAAGTGCCCATGATGTTAGTATATTTGAGGTAGTTGAAGATCCGAAAAGCTTTTATATATAAAGTGCCATAATGTCACATGATGTTTAGTTAGACAACCATATTCCTCCCTTGCTTTCATAATGGCAAAGCAGGTTGAAGAAAAAGGGTCTTCAGCAGATGGAAGAGACGATTTTACTCAAGATGGAAGTGTTGATCTCAAGGGCAGATCTGTCTTGAGATCTAACACCGGAAGATGGAAAGCTTGTTCTTTCATTGTTGGTAAGTAATTTACTCAAAAATATCCATGTTCCACCCCATTTTCATCACAAGATATATAGAGAGAGATAGAGCTGTTTCTCCCTCGAAAATTATTGATTCTTGCAGCTCAAGTCATGGAATTTTGGTACTAATTAATTTGCTTCTTGTTGCTCCCCAACTGGTCGTTGGAACGAACAACATATACAGCACTTTACCATCAGACCACGTGATTGTCACTAAATACGTGCATACTGCTTGATTTCTACTATAAGTTGATTGGAATTAATAATGTTTTGTAATATTCTTGGCAGGCTATGAAGTGTTTGAGAGGATGGCATATTATGGGATAGCATCAAACTTAGTGCTGTATCTGACAAACAAGCTGCATGAAGGAACAGTGGAATCTTCAAACAACGTCAACAACTGGGTTGGGACTGTGTGGATGACCCCAATTTTCGGTGCTTACATAGCAGATGCCTATCTGGGTCGCTACTGGACTTTTGTTATTGCATCAGCCATTTATCTCACGGTAGAAACCTTAAAATTCCTTGTATAGTTTTGTTTTTGTTTTTTTTTTTTTTTTAATGTGACAATTTCATATGGAACTCGTGTGTTTATATGCCAAGCAACCATGGGAAATTAGACACGTATATATCATTAGTTTAAGCCACATGAGTTGCTGATATTTTTGGTTGTGGGGAACAACTGTTTCTTCATACTCAGACATGGCTTTTAATTCATAAACCTATCTGAATCTGAAGTTTGACCAACATTATTGCACTACTAGTTAATTAGCTTTGTCCATCTATATATGTACTGTGCACTACTAATTCTGGTTTTCTTTACGCTTTCCCCTTGTTTTTTTCTCATACATAAGAACCAGAATTAGTAAGATATATCTTATTAAGTCATTTCAGTTACCTCTGATTAACCCAAGTAATGGATGAAAGTTTGACAACCCAAAATCAAACTTAACAGTTATATCATGAAAACCGACCCCCACTTAAAATCAAATAAAGATAGTATATATATATATATACAAATTCCCAATGATTACCTGAAGAATAATAAAAGCTTAGATAAAGGAATATATGATCATACATAATTGTGGTTGAATTAACACCTTGACATATGGAAATCAAACAGGGAATGTCCCTGTTGACGTTAGTAGTTTCTTTGCGTAACTTGAGGCCTCCTCCATCATGTGGCCATGGGATCACAGACTGCAACAGAAGAGCCTCAGCTTTGCAAAAGGGCATTTTCTATGGTGCACTTTACATAATTGCAATAGGAACAGGAGGAACCAAGCCTAACATTTCCACCATGGGGGCAGACCAGTTCGATGATTATGAGCCTAAAGAGAGGATTCAAAAGCTGTCCTTCTTCAACTGGTGGATGTTTAGCATTTTCTTTGGCACCCTCTTTTCCAACACTTTCTTGATCTACATTCAAGATAATGTTGGGTGGAGCCTTGGCTATGGCCTTCCAACAGTTGGTCTCTTGGTCTCTGTCTTGGTTTTCTTGGTCGGCACTCCTTACTACAGGCACAAATTGCCTTTGGGTAGTCCTTTTACCAGGATTTTCCAAGTGATTTTCGCCGCTATCAGGAAATGGAATGTGCCTGTTCCAACTGACCCCAAACAGCTACATGAGCTTACCTTGGAAGACTACTCCAAATCTAAGAAATTCAGAATTGATTACACCCCTTCTTTAAGGTTCATATTCTCCCTCTACGACTACTTTTATCAACTTCTTTTATTAAGTTTCCTCATCTTTCCTTTCACAACAAGTAATATACTAATTTCAACTGCAATACTACTAATTTCTCTGCAGATTCCTTGACAAAGCTGCTGTTAAGACAGGGCCGCCAAACTCTCCCTGGATGTTGTGTCCAGTCACTCAAGTTGAGGAAACCAAACAGATGGTAAAAATGATCCCAATTTTGATTGCAACATTCATACCAAGCACCATGGTATCCCAGGTGGGAACATTGTTTATCAAGCAAGGAACCACTCTTGACCGTAGGATGGGTCCCCATTTCGAAATCCCTCCGGCTTGTCTCACAGTATTCGTTACCATCTTCATGTTGATCAGCATTGTCATATATGACCGCTACTTTGTTCCAGCCGTGAGGCGTTACACTAAGAATCCAAGAGGGATCACATTGCTTCAGAGAATGGGGATTGGACTTGTGTTGCATATCATCATCATGATCATTGCCTCTGTTACTGAAAGGAAGAGACTTAGCGTTGCGCGAGAGCACCACAAGTTAGGGAAAACTGATGTACTTCCTCTCAGTATTTTCATTCTCCTACCGCAGTATGGTTTAATGGGGGTTGCTGATTCATTGGTGGAAGTTGCAAAGCTAGAGTTTTTCTATGACCAAGCACCACAAGGGATGAAAAGCCTTGGGACTTCATATTTCACTAGTAGCATTGGGATTGGGCATTTCCTTGGGAGTTTTATCCTTACTACTGTTTCGGACATGACCAAGAGAAATGGCCATAGAGGCTGGATCTTGGACAATCTCAACATCTCTCACTTGGACTATTATTTTGCCTTCTTGGCTGCACTGGGTTTCTTCAACTTCATCTTCTTCTTGGTTGTGGCAAAAATTTTTGTTTATAATGCAAACATGATAGAATCTGAAAAGGAATTAAAGGACACCATGGAAACTTCATTCAACAAAGCTTCATCTAAAGGTGAAGCCTTGAAGACTGGTGCAAGTTATTAATATCATGCTCATGAAATTTCTTAGAATCATGTCAAATATATTTGTTTCTCGTAGTATAATGAAAAGTTTTCCAGAATCTTGCAACTTTCTTATGTAATTGTAGCCAATGAACAAATGTTGCTTTCCAGGATTTCGAGGAAAAGTCTTGAAGATTCCATGCAAAATTATACTACATTACTTTTGAACTATTGAGAGAACAATGCTTGCTTGCAGCCCAGCTCAAAATATATTGATGATATTGATATGACAATTATTGACATCCAATCAATATTCAGTAGTACTAAACTACAGATATACACAACACAAGCCAGATACAACAAAAGACTTACGTCAAGCTGTTAACAAAAGCAAGGCTAACAAATTAGTTCTTCCAAAGCTAAAAATTAAGAAATCTCTATCCAGTGATTATTTGGTTAGCTGACAGAAGGCTGCAACTTGTATGCCGCAATTGATTCCAAAAGCCATGTGTGGCCAATTACATGTCCTCCAACTTTTGTGGCCAAATCCTGTGCTTCATTCAGTCTTTGCCAGAGAATTGTAACTTCTTCTGCTAACTCAGATCCTTTTGGTGCATCCAGATTGTACACAACCATAATTTTTGTTTTAACTGCCGGATCAATAATCTGTTCCGCCAATTCGTCCATTCTTCTAGTAACAGCACCTCCTGCTGCAACAACCAAATTTTGAAGATCTTCCTTGTAGCCAGCCACAAAATCACCCACAAAATAAAAGCTAAGGCCATCAAAGAGCTTCGGCGCCTACAAGAGAAATGATTAAACAATTTACTTCGTTTGAGGAAAAAGGAGAATGCTAAGAAACTACCATTTACCCCACGAGTATCCATAAATACAAGAAATATTTGATAGAAATAAATTAACTTGATGCTTTCAAGTATCTATTTCTATATTATGCAACAAAAAGGCCTAGCAAAAGCAATAGAATTACCAACTTTAAAAACTAAGAAACTTGAGCATAAAAGAGTAAGGCTTACATAATCCAATGCCCTGAGTCTGCCAGTTTTAGGTCCATCACAACAGCCATGGTTGTCAAGACTAATTTCATAAGGTTCTTCATGCACAGGATGCATAGCTTGCATGCATGCCTTTATCCCTGTAAGGTCAAACATGCAAACTGTATCAATGGTGAAGATGCAGTTTGTTCTTTAGGATACAGAAATCAAACTTAAAACAGCAGGCATGCAATAGTGGGAAAAAAAACATGAGGCCCATAGAGTAGAAAGCAACTTACAATCCATTTTAAGAACCCACTTCCCATTTGAAATAGCCATGAGAACTTTAAGTGTCCTGGTGCACGCACCATTTTCATCGGTAGAAGCAATCACATGTGTGACATCTGACTTCCAAAACTTGGATACAGTTACACCAATACTTTTTGCAAACTTGACAAGAAGAAACTGCAACAAGGTCAAGAACCTATTCAGTCTCAGCATCCTTGTAGGGTTACTATCACATGAGAGTCAATTAATGTTGACAAAAGGGAAAACCATTGAGGCTATTCTATTGATCAAAGAATTTCATATCATCACTTGCATCTCCTACAATTTATCCGTCATGAAACCAAAAGGGAATCAATTTAGAAAATCAATACTCCAACAAAATCAACAATCCAGCTTTCAGCCTTTTAAAACACGGTAAAACACGTAAACAATTTGAAGACAGTAAATGATACCACTTAAATGATTAAAATTCATCCATACAAAAAATAGTTTAATCTCATCTGACCTTCTCCTCAGAAGACAAAGCAGATCCACAAAAAACCCATTCCTTTTTCTCATCTGGCTGGCCCCAAAAGGGGTTGAATTTTGGCTGGCCACTGCATGCAGAACCACAATCATTTCATTTTCCAAACAATTCAATAATCAGCTTATGGCTTGAATTGATTAACAAAGACTAAACATGCAAAAGACAGTTCTTTAAAAAAGAATGCATGAAGGTGCAGGCCTGCAAAAGACAGATATTGCAGTCAAATTAATCACATGACAAGATATAAGAAATTGAGAATATACATTTGAGTCGGCACACTATGATCAATTGACATGCAATTTTCAGACTTCTTATTTGGAACCTCCACCATAGGTTGGGCATTCCCTGTTGTAAACTTTCCTGAAGATTGGGAATTTCCAGACTTCTCATTTGGAAACTTTGCTGAAGCATGGGCTGGACAAAGCAAAAGAAAGTTGTCCTGTAAGAAAAATGAAAGAACTATTAGCAGAAAGTGACATGTTAAGCAGGTAGGAGCTAAAGCAAATTCTCAGAAATAAATCAATGACATGCAAAATAAGGTGCAGTGCATTTACAAGATCCCATCGACATTTTTGAATCTCCTTTGCACAAGGATAATGATAACTTTTTCGGCAAGACTTCAAGTAACAACCAAGAGCTGCCCCCTTTTGCCCACATTTACTGCACTTTAACTTTGCACCCCTTGCCAATTCTTGCTTAAGATTCTTAACACATTCATCCTCAAAATACACCTGGGGTGCCCTGCATTTATGGACAGTATCATCATATCTCTACTAGCAAAAAAAGCAACAAAAGGAAGCTATTTATAACAATTAAACATGACTAGCACAAACACATAGAAAGGTTTCACAGGAATTCCAATATTCCCCAGAAATCCAATTCCTCTTAATTATCATACTAATTCAAATGCACCAGGATGTAATAAGTACCATTCAATACATGAGCTGTGGACATGTATAACATTTGATGAAAATGCTGCATCTCCTGTAACTGGCTTTCCCTTGGAATAATGTAGCATTGGTCCAGTGGCCTGCGAAAATTTAAGGAAACAATTAATTAGTAAAATGTCGTATGAGCAAAACCAAACATCTTAGATATTATCTTCAACCTAATTATACAGACAAGCTTCAGTTAAAATGTATTCAAGGAAGGATCAAATAACGCTTAACAATTTTACCTCTGAGATACTAGATGATTGGCAAAATCCACAAATTGCTCTATTTACATAAATACCATCTGTTGTCACATGCAAATCTGCACCAGCGACAGATGCTCCATATTGACAATTTGTAGTCAATAAATTTTGGGATTGTAGAGGAGTTTTGACACCCATATCTAATGGCCTATCATAGTTCAACCTCTTTTGTCTCTTAGAATCCCATAAATGACCATCACCTCCTACAACAGAATCATCCTGCTTCTCCTGACATGTCCTATCATCAAAATTTCTCTTACCCAATCCCTTGGCTGGATAACTTCCAGGAGTCTGAAAAATCATCAAGATCCATGTCAATAACTGAAGAACAATTAGCTGATGTAATAACATTCACTCTAATGATCAATAACATATGCTCTAGGGGATAACTTCTACCATATTGATAGCATAAACAACACTACAAGACCTAGTGTAGAGCAATATTGCAGAGAAACTATGGGAAGCAAAGAACAAGCATTAATTTGCAACCCTACAACTAAGATCATTAGAGCAGCCAGGCAAGCCAGCTATAACATAATGCATCACCAGAAGTAAAGCAAGGACTTACAGGATCACTAACCTGATAGCTACAATCATTGTCTGAGCCCTTCGCATCACCAGAGGAAGGAGGACTTCCAAGTGATGTTTGATCTACTTGATTTATTTCCATTTGCTCACTACCAGACCCTTGCTTTTGGGAAATTGGCCGTAGCAAATCAATTTGACCAGCAGCACTTCCATATTCAAGCCTTCCTTTATCAGGACTCTCATATCCTTTATCTTTACCATGCCCTAGCACGCTGCACCCATGAACTATCTCATTTTTGCCAACCGCATCTTCAACACGCTGAGAAAGATTGGCAGAAAATGCAGCATCCAAACTCCTATAAATTCCCACTATATTCTCCATAAAGGTCACAGGCCTTAAATCTGCAAACAACATAGCCTTTTGCATCCATAAAACTTTCAACAGAGATTTGCAAATAGACCAAACAAAATGCTTTTGATTTTGACCCTTCTAATACAAATGTCAATCATTATAGCCAAAAGGGTAGACCCATAAGCCAAAAATGTAATTGAATTAGACCCAAAAGGTCAAAATGACGAAATATGGATTTAAATAAATCCCCAAATATATAAATTTGGGCACGAAAATAAAACTATAAAAGAGAAGCAACTAAATGAAGTATACCTCGATTTGCACATTGGGCTTTGCAAATAGGGCACTCTGAACCAAACTCAGCTGATCTGACTATGCATGAACTGCATTAAGTTCAAAAGCAAAAAGTAAATACTAAAAGAACTTAGCGATGAGATAATGAAATCTGATAAAAGTTACAAAGGGAAGATAAATGTACTAACTCGCAGAACAAATGATCGCATGGGAGCAACAACGGCCGTTTAAACAAGTTCAGGCTGCAACAGGAAGAAGTAAAACAATGGTAATAACAATTAATCGAAAGCCAAAAAAAAAATCATTTAAAAGAAAAAAAAACAGTAGAAAAGAAAACGAACCAGAGAGGGCATTTAAGCTCGAGACCCAGTTTTTGAAGATGAAGAACCCAAGGATTCATGGCTCTATTACTACTTTGCTTAGGCAAATCGCTCATTGATTGAGAACTCGAACCCAACATTTAGTTTCCTTGAGAGTAGAAAATATTAAGTAGGAGAGAAAGGAGAGCAGAAATGGGGAAACGGGTCTTCGATTTATAAGTGGGGACAAAAAGAAGAACGGGAGATTTTTACGTTTTAATTGACGAGGGAAGAGATGTACACACGTGTACGGATGAGATTTTCTTGTGATAGAATGGGCGGGCCTTTGATATTTTCAGCTGGCGGATGAAACGGAACTGAAACTGGGATTTTCAGTTTTCCAATTTTTAGTTTTTGAAATTGGCGCGCTTCTTTTGTTGGTTTACTAAGGAACTCCCGCCTCTTGCCTGCAAAGTGCAAACGACTTCCTTTCTCCTATAGGACAAATATTTCCCGCCCTTTTTCGGTGTTTGAATTGAAACACCAACAAATAGAATAGTTCCATAAAAGTTTGTTGAAATCTCAATGTAGGGATCAAAGTTTTTAAAAGATCTCAATTCGAACCTTAACCTTTTAATTTGTCAATTAAAGGCCCAAAATCAATGGCATTATTACAAGAAAGAAAAGTTTAAAAATGACAGTAAAACCTAGTTTTTTATTAGTACACATAATGACGGGAGAAAAGAACAATTGAACAAAGGAGAATAAAAAAAAATAGATCCTAAAATTTACTTGAATGGTTGCTCAATGGATTAAATAAATAATTTCCAAGAGAAAGTATTTTTCGTTTTTTTTTGGTAGAAAAGTATTTTTCGTTTTGTCTCTGCAATTTTATTATTTGGGATTAGGTTTAGAACAAATAGGAGGAAGAATACATAATTGTCTAAGGGTAATATAGCCAAAAACAAATTTTTTTTAAAAAGGATTTATAGCTTAGCGTTTTCTAATTAAGTGATAAGTAGCTCTCTAGTTACTTATCCAATTCAACATTTTTTCATTGAAAAAGTTTTATTAAGCAAAATTGAAAATGGATTATCAAACACATGGAAAAGATTAAATTATTGAAAAATTTAATTTTCAATGATTTGAAAATTTTCAATGGTTTATCAAACAGTAACTTAAAGCATAAAAATCCATTTCAATTGAAAAGATATTTGCTTTGGAGTCAAAGGCTTGCAAAATAGCTTAATTAATGATCAAATATTCAAACTTTTTACTGATTTGGTTGATTTAAATTCAAACGTTACAAAATCTATTCGATTAAGAGTTTATAAGAAGACAGGTCCCAACAATCTTACACCTTTCCTCCCTTTCTAGTTATTTTTTTTCTCTTTTTAGTTTTTTTTTAAAATCAATTTTTTTAAAAAACGTTTTACCTTTTTTGTCAATCCAAAAATTACCTTATATTGTTGTAAAATGATAACAAAATAAGCTAGAAAATAAAAAGACGAGAATAGAAAGAAATTTCTTTTATGTTATTCCATAATCCATAACAAAGTAAATGACTTATTTATTTATAGGCACAAAGTTACAACAATATTAATGCAAGGGGAATGAACTTGAAACATTGATTAATGTAGGGAATAAATTTATGAGATAAAATGTAATTATATGGAAGATAAATCTTATCAATGGACATTCACAAAATACATGAATATTCCTAACACTTATCTTTTCTTAAATGATAATGGGGCATAATTTCTTCTCTCCCCAAGTTCTTTACCAAGTTTTTTTTTATACTCCTCCTCTTGATCATTCAAGGGGAGGACGAGGTTGATTTTATTGTTTTCTTTCATTTGTTTAGAATAATCTCCCAGATCTATAGATTTGTTGGGTTAGTTGAGTTTTTTGAGTCAGTTTGTTGAGCTTGAGTCAGTGAATTAGTCACACCTAGTTAGTGTGTCTCCAAGTTTACATAGATTGAAAATAGTTATCTTAGTTTTGATATGATTTTACTTTACGATCTACGGGATAATCAAGGGGGGTTCTCGAATCACTCACCTTTGTGTCACTTTTGAAAGTTTTTTGTTGATTAAATTACACAGAAAGAAGAGCGAAGAGGTGCCGCACGTGCTAGAAACTTATGAAGAAGGTTTGAGACTCCAAATCATCAAGATGGCTCGGGTCGTGAAGCGAGATCAAGATCTAAACGCAAGGGATAAATACTTTTTTCAACCTATTGTAATTTCTAATTACTATTTTGTAATTTCATTTATATAAATGAAAATTACAATATTTTTCTTTTAAAAAAAAAATAATAGGGCATAATCAGGATACCATTGACTTAATGATTTTGCAATATTTGCCTCTCATTCTATCAAATTAGAAAATTGAACCCTAGATTGAGCCATTTCGCAAAACCTTTGATCCCAAATTAAACATTTAGCCAAAAAATTTAGACGACCAAGATATTCTTTGATAAAACTAAAAATTAAGATCAAGATTAATTAGGAAAAGTTTGATTTGCTATCAAGCCTTTATTTGATCCAATTTAAACACATTAGACTCTTAGTTGACCTAATTAAAAGAATAAAAATTAAATCGTGACTATTTGCAAACATTCATGAGCTCCCAATTGTCCCAATTAAAAGGGTTAAGAAATAAATCTAGATTTTTCACAAACCTTAGTAGTACTATATAAATTTGGTGTAGATTTCGGTGCTCCCGTTGTTATGCTCCCACTTTTCAATGTGATGCTCCCATTCAATTCTAACCATTGGATGCAACATCTACTTTCTTGACCGTCGGATACTAAAAGGTTTAACCTACTAAACCGGTTTTAAAAACCTTTTGGAATGAATTCATATGTGGTAGTCCTCGTGATAGATTTTTACACCTTTTTTTTATTCCAACCGTTGATATCAATTTTTTTTTACTTGATTTATTATTTTTTCTCTAACTTTTTAATCGGTCGTCAGCAAATCATAAAAATAAAATCCCAACAAAATCCTAACTAAATAGATAGGGCAAGTAGGGGTCGAACCCACAGAGAGATAGGTTATTTATCTTCTTCTTAAATCAATCAAACAAATTAAAGAGAATTTTTATAGTGAAATTAAACCTAATCTAACTAACAATTAAAATCAACTAAAGAAAACAATCAAGAAAATTAAAGAAAATAATTAACAAGATAGTAGTGAATAATCAAGAAAACAATTTATAAAAACCTCCAACATAGAATTAATATCCCTCTTGACAATTATAACATGGATCATTGATATCTAATAATTATGAAAACGAAGAATAGCTTGTCGGAATTAATTCCTAAATTACCTTAATTAGATAAGATTACTCGTCAAAGCTTAAATTACCCCTTTTTCCTCCTAACTAATCAATTAGCCGTCAAGCCTTAAAGATTTTCTAGGAGTCAAAGCATTAAGAACTAGTAATTTATACAAGCACAAAGAGCAATTCCTCACTCAAAGTTCCTTATCTCTCTTGGAAGGGACTTCCGTCCTCCCCCAATTGGTACAAACAACCAAGCCTGAACGTCAATCCGCGACTTGATCTAGCTCATGTTAACTTAATTTATCAAGAAAGTGCCGGCTCAATCAATCAAAACAAGCAACATAGAATTAAAACAGAGATCAAAAGAATACTCTAACAATTATCATATATAAGCACAAAATCTCACCAATATATAAGTCAAGAGATCAATTAAATTCTACATTGGAGTTAAGAAAAAGATTACTCACTCATGAATTGAGTGAGCATCCAAAGAATAAGAAGAAAAACTTATTTTATGGATGGAAGAAGAGGGGGCGGCGGCACTAGGGCTTTTGTCCTCCAAATCTTCAATAATTCTACCAAATACAATTTCTAGATCTACATGTACTAAAAACCTAGACTTAAGGTGGCTATTTATAGTGAAAATAACCCTAGGAATTCCAATCCTAACTTGGAAAGGGGTCTAAGTCGGTTTTGGGTTTAGCTTAGAGTCCAAGTTAGAATAAAAGTCATCCTAGAGTAGAATCCAAGTTAAAATAGGATCCTGAAAAAATCCTGATTTCGTGCAGAGACTTCGACGGCATTTTTGGGCTTGAAGATGGCAGAACTGGGTCTTGGACTTCAAAATAAAGTTGTAGATCTCGGAGTCATCTTTCCAACGAGTACTCATGGGCTTCAAACGGAGGTTTGAGCAGAAAGTTATGATTTTTCTACCAAAACTGCGCCTGAATCCTAATCCTGTTAGGACTAGAATCGGGAATCTACAGGATTTAGATATTTTCTTGGATTTAGGAGTCATTAATTGGGATTTGAATTCCAATTAATATTTTATATGGGCTGAGTATTTTCCCATATAAATTATCCAAAAATAACAAAGCTTGAGAACTTGTTCATGACTTGTCTTCAATTAAAACTCCAATCTTCAATCCTTGCTCCTTGAAATAAATCTTCAAAGTCTTTAAATCTTCAAATTATCTTCAAATGAGTCTTCAAACACGAACTTCGAATCTTCAAATCTATACTCAAAATTGCTTTGCTAAAATCTGTGTAAAAAGTCATCAAAATAGCTCCAAAAGAAGTGAAAAATAACAATTTCTCAATTTCACATCACTTAAGAACTTAAAACACAAATATCATCAAAATAACATATAATTAAGTATAAATAGATCCAAAAACATAATAAAATAGCCATAAAAATAGGGTTGTTTTTGGCTCAATCATATTCCCCCACACTTGAACTTTGCTAGTCCCTTAGCAAATCAATGTGTAAGTTAACCAAAAATCAGTTTTTTCAAAAAAAATCAATTTGAATTCACACACTCATCAAAGAATCAATTCAATCATGAAATCAAAATAACAAAGAATAATAATAATACTGAATTCAAAAATCAAGACATAACAAGTATCATCATTCTTAAGTAGCCATAATCAAAGTAGTTTTAATCACTTACTATTTTTCACTTTCTATAACTACTTCTTTCTATAGGCTTATGTTTTCCTCTCTTTCTCCATTACTCAAAAGATTGTAGTGCCATAGATATACATCAAGGGTCATTGTGGGTTATAATAGATTGTCAAGGGTAATTGTTTAGAAAATTGAGGTTACTAACCTCGAAGTGTTCATGATTTAGGGGTTACTAACTCCCTTTTGAGGCTACTAGCACTCTAGAATGACTCCTTCTTTTATTTTTTCAGAGGGACAATATTTCTATAATTCCATGCCTCTTATCCTCTTTCCAAGGGTTACTAACTCCTTTTGTTAAAGAAAAGAGTGACAACAATGGATTTTTTTTTAAGTACAGAAATACCTCTTCTCCTCTTGTCATGAGAGCACTTCTTTTTGAAAACAATTTTTTTTTAATTACCCTCTTTATAAGTAGTCCCCCACACTTATTCTTGACATATACCAATAACATACTTTCTCAATCATAACTTCAATCAAGATTGAACACAAGTTCTAGAAATAGTTAATCATAAAAGCAATTAATAAATAAGATCATATCACAAACTTCAATTATTCCTAATTCTAAGAAATCAAATAATATGCTATAACTCAATCAATAAATAAAATATTATTAAAATTCTAAGCATTCATCAATCATAATCAAATCAATTAATCAATTTATGCATGAAAAATTCAAAAGGTTTGAGAAAATATCAAAATTTTAGCATCAAAAATTAAAATTTATGTCGAAAATCAATTTTGAAAAATTGGGGAATAAAGTATNATCAATCAAAAACAATCCAATAACAAACAATTTCTATCCTAGGTTCTCATGCAAACAATAACTAGCATATGACTCAATTATTCAAGCAATAAACCTATCAAGTATTCACCCCCCCCCCACCCCACACACACACTTAAAATTCACATTGTCCTCAATGTAAAGCAAACAATTCATGCAATAGTATCTTACCAAAAATAAAGAGTTAAGGTTCATGAAAACATACCTGGCGGCTTGATGAAGAAAATTTACTCAAACATAAAGGCAATAGAAAATTAAGGTGATAGAAAAATAAAACTGGATAGATAGTTTATTAATGAAACTTGAAAAATAAAGACATAAGATAAAGGAAAATTAAAATTAAAGCATAAACTAGATAACTAATCCTAAGATGCATAAAAATAAATCTTAAATCTAAAAACAAGAATTTTAAATCTAAACCTAAATTGGTTTATGAATAGCCTTCTCCAATAAATTGAAGAGGTCATCCAAATTTCCAATTATGTTATTAAAATCATCTCTTAAGCTAGTAATTTGATCACGGATCCTTGAGTTTCCTTAATGGTGATGGAGCCTTGAATTCTTCCACAGTGAAAACAGTTCCAATCGGCCTATTTGATGAAGAGGCATGATTTGGATCATGAGTCCTTTGAGGGAAAGGAGCACATTGCATAGGAGGTCTATAGGGTGGCCTATAGGGCTTAGTTTGGTATCCTCCCATCCGAGGCATGGAAAAAGGCCTATTCCAAGGTGCAACTTGAGGTCTTATCCTTCCATTAAAATTCCTTGGTTCTTGGGTATGATGAAATCGATTCTCATAAGGATGAAACCGATTTCTGAACTCATGCTCAGCTCTAGCCTTTGATCTCATAACAGCTTCTTGAGATTTGTTAGCTTTTTCCAAAAGAAATTGATAAATCTTCCTAGCTTTGAATCCTGGCTTGGTAGCAATTTCTTCTTCAGGTAGAGAAGCAATCATGCTCAAAAGTTCATGGCAATCTTGGCGCAGAAAACTTCCTTGAAATTTCTCTCCATGCGGCTCCAATTTGATAAAATTGGTTCCGAAAATTCTTGAATTGAACTTCAAAATCCATGGTGGTGAGCATCATCGACATCTTCACAAGGGCTAGGGAAAACCAAAATTTTCTTGTCAACTTTGAGGGGCGTCGGGTTGCTTGCTTCTTGTCGACAATTTTTCTTCAAAAATTGTCTTCTTGTCGACGTTCCTTAGTCGATTAGTCCTTTGTATGAGATCGACTTGCCTATGTCGATTTCTCCTTGCTCACGTCGACTCCAAGACTATCGATTTGCCTCTCTTACTCTTTAACTGAAAATTTAAGTATTGCTCTTGTGATTTGATGAATAAAAGAGGAGGTAGAGGTGCCTTTATATAGTGATCAAATTCTATTCCTAAGAAATTTTAATTAGAGAAAAAAGTAAGAAACATACCTGGATTAGGAGTCCATTACCTATTTGAAAAAGGTTGTCATCATCCAAATTAATTAGGATTCACAATCCTAATTGGTGAAGGAGTGTGCATAAGAGGAGGAAAGGTGCCGCGGCACCAAGGCATCAGCCTTGTGCGCGGGCGAGACAGGCGGGAGCGGCCTGCTGCTTGGCGCGTGGGCTGGCCTGCTGATGTCGCGTGCCTGGTGCGGTCCTAGCCTTCGCATGGCTTGGTACTTGCTCGGTGCTGGCGTGCGGCATGGCTCGTAGAGGGGCCTAGCGTGCCTTGCCTAAGCTCGGACATGTCCGAGCCAAGGCCTAGTGTAGCCGGTGTCTGGCCTCGGCATGGCTCGGTGTGGTCCGAGCCATGGCCTGCTTGTGTGGCCGGTCTTGCGCGGCATGGCTCGGCCTGGCGCGGGGCATGGCCGAGTCATGACCAGGCTGTGGCCTGGCCATGTTCGGTTGCCATCGAGGCATAGCCGGCCATGCGTGAGTCATGCATGGTCCGAGCTTGGTGCTTGGCTCCTAAAATTTTTTTTTCTTCCAATTAAATGGAAAAATTCTTTAACTCTGCAAAATAAAAATTAAGTTAGAAATTAAAATTATTGGGTTGCCTCCCAACAAGCGCTTGTTTAAAGTCATTAGCTTGACTTCCTCTTTTCTTCAACTTTCCTTAAGTTGGAAGATAAACTGGTTCTTCCAAAATAATTTCCTCAATCCATCCTATGGGAAAAGGTTCAAAGAAGGGTTTTAATCTTTGTCCATTGACTTTAAATTGCATTTGGGAAGTTGGATTATAGACTTCTACCGATCCATTGAGATATACTCTTCGTACTTCAAAAGGACCAGCCCA
>AWUE01014057.1:0-35826 GCA_001974825.2 Corchorus olitorius
TAATAATAAAAATTTAAAAGTAATCATCAAAAATAAAATAATTGAATTGTAATCAATTTTTTAAATAAGAATAATCCAAGGGATGTACAAGTGGTAGTTCCTTGTAACTTTGTAATCAATCATTTAATTCAATCAATATAAACATTTAAGAAGTATATCAAAATAAGGGTAACAATTTAAATTCCGACGACGGAGCCTCTTTGAGAAATTTAAAATTTCTTGAATACTCTTGAGGATAATTGTCTCAAAATTTTTGTCAAAATGTGAGGAAATTGAAGACAATATTAATTGAAGACGTAAAATGGACAATCATGAATTTAAAGGATTTAAAGTGATGATTAAGGCTAAAAGGTTAATGTTTAGTTAAATGGTACTGTCTTTTTGACAGGCGTTGTAGGGGTGCTAATACCTTCCCTACACGTAATCGAACTCCCGAACCCAAAATTTGGTGATGAAGACTAATGGTTAATCATTATTAATGAACTTAATTCAACATTAAGAACACATTAAAATGGTTAATCAAAATTAGGTGGCCAATCACACCTAGATAAAAAAGATTGGTGGCGACTCCTTTCAAATGCGTCTAGCGCTCAAGTCTCGCGATTTGCACGTTATGACACAGAGGAATCCTGTTCTAACCCATCTTTCTGATTACTATTATATAATTAAGACCCTCATTTGAGCTTTTCTTTATCTGAACTCTTTGAAGATTGGTCTTAGGAGAAATAAGGAAAAATGTTCCTGGCTTCTTCTGTATCAGCCTGATATAGCAGCTCCTGAAATGAAAAAAATGTCCTTCAATTATGAATCATTAAACGCCTCTTTTGGGATTGATCAACATATATAAACAGCAAGGTGCCTGGGTACTGCATTTCTGAAGCTGCTCTCAGCATCAAGTCATGAAAAAGTGCAGACACTCGAAGGCTTCTGATCAATAATGCAATATTGCAATGGGAGATATTTTTAGAGAATGCAAACAGACACATGTTGTGTGAAGGCTTCTGAAGAGCTAATGCACAGAACAGAACACAACTGTGGGACGTATGGTTTCTGTTGTTACTATATAGTATAATATAGAGGAAATGGTAATTAATCCTACATTCAAAGACAAGTGACGTGAAACATGTCAGTGTGGTTCCATTGGCATATTTCATTAGATTGCCTACTCGAAAGTAAGCAAAGTTGATTATAAAATTTCATTTTCTTTTCCATTATTTTGAGATTTATCAGAACTCCACCACTCTGCTGAACAAACCAGAGGCCGTCCCCCCTGCTGGTATTGTAACTGGCTATCAGTTTTATTAATGGATAAGTAATCACTTTTCTTTTGAATTTTCTTCAACTTTACACCACTTGTACAGAATAAAAATTGAATTCCTGAGCTGAATAGTAATGATTTGACTTGTTTAACAAGTCTGGTCATCAGAAAAGCAAGGAGTCGGTACTCCCCTTTTCTAATTCAAAATGGTCTAAAAGCTTTCATGCTGCATCAAGTCGTTTGAGTAATCTAATTGGTTAGACACAACAATATAGAACAGAGAGAATTCAGAAAAATTCTTGACCATGATTATATAGATGTGAATTAAGCATTAACAATGGTATAATAAAAACATGTAAAATGAACCTTTAGAAACAAGAATGTAAAATGAATGAAATAATGTGGAAAGTAAGGAAGTTTAGATATGGAAAAATGTATTGTATATACACTGATCAATGTGTGATAAGTATTAATATTTGTGAACTAATAATTTGATCTTTTGAGGACCTTATTATGCAAAAGGATAAGTGATCATCAGTGTATGAATTATTTTTAGATCAAGGTAGCATGTGCAATAAATAAAATATCTAAACAAGAAATGAAAAGTTCAATTGAATGATAGCAAAAAAACTGTCATTTCTCAAAATTAGATTGAAAGTTTTTGATAGAAGTTAATTACAGTAACACACCATCTCTAGTTTTCCACTTAGGGAGACTAATATCTGCTCCCCAAGGCAAAAAGGATGGGAAAAAAATGTTTACATTTCTCTATATATTAGTGATGTTTGCTTGCTTCACAAAATTGCACAGGCTGACTGTTGTCTCAAAGATCATTGCAAACGAGAGGTAACATTAAGAAACATGTCTTCGTCACAGAGGATTCTGAGACCACCAGTAGGATGACTATAACCGAACTCATCTTCTGACAAGCCAAGCAGATCTTGAAATAAAGGCTGGTTCAAGTATGAAACTGGGATCACAAATCTCTTCTGGTTTTCTCCAACATAAACTGCAAAGTGGCCTTTGGGAACTTTCTTAGAACTGGCAATACCAGGCAAGCGGATAGCCATTTTTTTCCTTTGAGGGATGAGTTGAGTGTCTTTGGAAGAGAAGAAGAGGAATATCTGAAAAAGCTTGGAAAGTAGTACTTGAATATGTGAAGAATGGGTTGCCAATGGACTTATTCTTGCTTGTTTATATAGATGAAAGGGTACACAAGAAAATTCCCCTTTGGTGATAATTGAGTGAAAATGGTCAAGGGCTGCCCCTGCTGATGTGGTCTGATCAGTAATGAGAGAGACGTGGGTTCATGAAGCTATCACATGGTCTTGTCTTCCGGCCACTTGCTGCAAGAGGAATTGACTAAGGACCCACTGATCAAATATGGAAGATTTGGAACCGTAAAAGCTTGTAAGTTGTAACAATATCAAGAATACTTTTCCACTTGTGTCAAGCTTGTACAGCCCAAAGTTGTAGCTAAATTGACACTTGAAGAAATGATATCAAGTTTTAGCAGACAAACAAATTAAGAATTGCAGCCACCTCATATTTAGAAGGAAGATTCCACGAAATTTCTCTCCATTTCATGCTATCTGTTACTGCTTATAGTGGAAAAGGTAGATCCTACATTGACAAGATCACCAGTGAAGCAAAACTTATCAATGTGGTCCATTGGCATATATCATTGGATAATTATCATATATAAGTCACATGGATTTTCCTACTCAAAAGTAAACAAAGTTGATATAAAACTTTCATGTTCGTTTTCCATTATATTGAGATTTATCATAACCCACCACCACTTTGCAGTACAAAGGCTGTCCCATTCTGCTGCTGATGTATCCATCAATACTTCTATTATTATTGGATAAGTTGTAGGGACAATCCTATAACTATTTCGGATCTCTGATTCTCTATCCTGTTAATTTTTTTTGCAGCACTGGTAGATAATAGGATAAGCATGTAATCAATTAGCTCATGCTATATAGGATGGTGCTTAATAGAAGTGATGATAGAAATTGGGGCCTAATTCAGAGGGATGAAAGATATTTAATGGGAACATTAGACCCCTTAACATGTGCTGTTGTTCACAGAAATGATCAAATATTCCAGCAGAATTTTTCAAAGATATAGGAAAATATAGGAGTGTTTCCATTCTATCAGTCAACTGAAAGACATTATAGGTGCAAAATTAATGACAGAAAAAAAAAAAAAAACATTTTCAAGCTACATTTCCTCTGAGTTTCCTTGAACAACTTTACACCACTTGTGGTTGTGGAGTCAGATTATTGAATCCATGAGCCGTCAAGTAATTAATTGACTTGTTCAACTAATTTGGTCATCAGAAAAATATGTGATCTTATCCAACTACATTCAAACTTCCAAGTATACTGTGAAGAATAATGCATGACATGAAGCAGATCAAAGGCAAGGAGTTGGCAGTCCCCTGATTCTTGAACAAGACTAAATCTAGATGTCAATTAGCATTAACAGTAGGAGCAACATCTAAAATGAAACCTTATTTGCAAAAAGTTTGAAGGGTCGGTGGAAGTGCTAGAAATGGAGAAGAAACGAGGGAAAGAGATGGAAAAAAATGGCGGAACGTTTTGGTGGGAGGAAGATATTGAGGGTATGGGGCTAGAGGAGCTTGAGATGTACGTCAATGCACTGGAGAAGCTGAAGAAAAATGTGATTGTAAGGGCCAATGCTTCGACTATGGCTAATGTTATGGAGACTTCTTCTGCCCTCCCTGGCTTTGCACAAAATCTCTCAGGTTTTCGAGGTTTACAGTGAATGATCTAGAAATTTGCATGCATTAGTTTATGGTTATTACTATCTTTAATTTGTATAGATGAAGCATACATTTGATATATGCTATGCCTAAGTTAATTACGAGGATTGAATAAAGTTTATGTCCCCTTCACCATATTCGTTTTTCCCTATGTTTTGGTTTGTGGATGTGTATTTCGTTACTTAATTAAGAGGGCATGGATCAGAAAGATCAAAGAAGAAGGTATAGCCTTAGCCCTAATGCTTTGGGTCCTGTAGCATATTATTAGCCCAAACATCTTACCAAGTTTCAACCCAAATTTAAAGCCCATATTATTCCAAATTGTCCGTTCCCAATTGGGGAGAGATCAATGCCATATTATTAATCTATGCATGCTCATTAGAGATCAGACATGAAATTTGGATTTTGATTGAAGAGATAATATATATAGTTGCACAAAGTTCTTAATTAGAATCAAGTGAAATGTAAAAATTTAGAGAATAATGCTGTAATTTGTATTCTATAAAAAATATTTATCAAGGAAGGTATACAATTTGCTCATCATCTCTTTCTGCAAAAGAAAACAGAAGGATGTATATATATACATGAATGGGCAAAAATTTGTATCTGCTAATTGATTTTAGCAGTTGGTAACTAATGCAAACGGGAAGTGAGGTCAATGAAGACCTCTTCTCTGCAAGGAATTGTGAGAGCACCCATTGGATGACTGAATCCGAACTCTTCCTCAGCAATACTTAACAACTTCTGAAACGAAGGCTGATTCAAGAACGAAATCGGAACTACATATCTCTTCTTTTGGCTCTCCCCAACATAGACTGCAAAGTATCCTTTGGGAATATCCATTGAGTTGGAGGATTTAAATTGACGAAGAATCTGCTTAGCATTCATGATTCTAGGCACACGGATTGCCATTTCTATTTGTAGTTTGGAGTGTATGAAGAAGATTTTTAGAAGACTTGAAAGAAAAACGCTTAACTTTGCTAGGAGAGAAAAATGTGAGAATGCCTTGGCTGATGGCTGTGGTGTGGATAATGCACTTGTATATATAGATGGAAGAATGTTACTAGTTGAAACTAATGATTTTCCCTTTGAGTGGTCAATATGCATGATTGTGGGGTTTGGCTAAAAAGACATAAGAAGCTCCAAATCACATGGCTGTGTCTTCCAACATATCATCAAGAAATATGAGGCTATTTGAGGCTGCTACATCTGTTAGAATGCATTAATGCCCAACCATTCGAAAATTAACAGACAATTAATGGACCCACATTAGCCACACCCACTTGAAATCAAGGAGATTTAAGGCATAGCTAAAAGTTTCTTTCCTTGATGTAAAACTACAGATAGATATATATATGTATTTGCCCGCAAAATATTCATCATCTCCACCTGACTTGTCGTTTGTTTTGATCAATATTAGACTATCCAAGTTGTACTAGTTTTCTTGTCCTCTTGAAGGTTTAAGCAATCTTGCCTGTTTTCCAAGGCAGATATACAACCACAGAAAGCTAGCAGCCCTTAAAGGCAAGAGTGGAAGAGTATTTAGAACATGTCCAACTCAAAAGGACATGGCAACCAGTTTGTAAGACAAGCCCTTCTGAAGAGCACCTGAAGTATGCCCTACAGGCTACAAGTAGCTAGTATTTATCATATCCTATAGTTTTTGTCTATATATGTTCTGCTGCAATGAAATTTTACCTTGGGAGTAAAAGACAATCTTAAGCATTACAACTCACGAAATTTCTGGTATCTGTCGTCAACTAGTAATCTTACAGAGCATTATTTTAACCCACATTTCTGATGACTATATATTGTGCTACATCTGCATATTTTGATCATTAAAGCTTCATTCTAAACTCTTTGACTAAAAGTTTGAGATAAGGGCAGGGTCGGGGAAGATGTCACACATTAAAAGGGAATGATTAGTCGTACGAAGTGTAATAAAGGACACAGATTTGAGAGTGGCAAGATCAAGTCAAGTCACTAGGTAGTCATTTGAGCTAAAAATGGATATCTAGTTTTTAAAGAACAATGAGGCATAACCGCATAAGAAAGTAAGATTGCTTGCAAAATATCCATGGTGCCTATGGCTCTCGCATACCAGTTTCTGAGCTGAAACTGAATCCTATAATATAGTTGATGCATTAAATATATAGCAATATAGTACGAAGCGCCCCTTCTATTACTACTAGTAGTATATATATAGAGCAAAACACCAAGAAATTTAAATTCTTGGGAAAGTAAAAGGTTAATGATGTGGGGTTTTAACTTATTATAGGTCTAAAATACCATTTTGAATACTATTTATTATTTAGTCATAAAATATAAAATACAAGGTTTAGCCTCTTAATAAATAAATATTTTAATTTTAAGGGTTAAGTTTTAAAATATAAAATATATTAATTATAGGGTTTTAGAAAAATAATATATAACTAATTTAATTGAGTTTAGCCCCAAATAATAATAATTTATTTATGTTGAGGGTTTATTCTAAAACGTAATACCCATCAACCTAGGGTTTTAGAAAAAAAGTATAAATAATACTCCCTTTGTTCCTTTTTATTTGTCATCACCTTGATCAAACAACTTCAACTTTGATTTTTAGTTAAAAGAAAAATATGTAGAACTAAAATTTAAAAAAAGTATATTTGAAACAATTGATGAAGGGAAACAAATCCTAAATTCCTGCTACAATTGATGAAGGGAAACTTGTCATCACCTTGATCAAACAACTTCAATTTTGATTTTTAATTAAAAGAAAATTATGTAGAACTAAAATTTAAAAAATATACTTTGAAACAATTGATGAAGGGAAACAAATCCTAAATTCCTACTAAATTCCTACTACAATTGATGAAGGGAAACTTGTCAATCTAGTCCATTTTTTCATAATCCCTTTGCAGTTTTATACTATGTTTACAATTTGCAACACCGCCAGACATTAGAACAAGTGAGTCAATAAGTTCATGTGATGCTACTGCTTGACACTTCCTAGAGGAAGTCAGGATATTGTACTCAACAAATTAAGCCTCCTAACATGTGATACTTGTACTCTGAATTAGACTTGTTCATGGATCAGGCCGGGTCGAATTTGGGCCGGACCTAACTTTAAGATTAATGCCATTAGTGTAATTCTCTACGATAAAAACCACATCCCCACAAATCATCAAGATCAAAGGAAACCATATCCCACAAATCATCAAGATCAAAGGTCTGAAAAGCTCAAAATTAGTGAGGATACATACAAGAAATCAGACGGGAAAAAGAAAATAATTAAAGTGAAAGAGGTACCTTGAAGAACATAAGCAACCTTGGCTGAATCAGAGTAACGAGGGAGGGCAAAACCATTCTTTTCAAGGGCCAACTTTGCTGCACCGATGTTTCCTTTACGCAACATAGGTAGTTCATTGGGACACCAAGCATGATAGCTGCCACCATTATCACCGTGTACAACTTCTTGGCACACTTTGAAAGATCGAGATCCATCTCAACACAAACAAAATCAACCCAATAAATTCTAATTTGCTACTTATCTACTAAAAAATCTAATTTTGGTTACTGATATTCGGGATGTGAGTATTAGAAGCTATTTATAGCAGTGTCAAACTCGTACAATCATAGTCAGACAAGAATTTGGGGAGAAAACATAACAACTCAGTATTACCAAACGGCGACAAATCCTACTTAGTTTGAATTAGGATTTTGTTTTGTTGAGTTTGAATTAGGATTTTTAATGAAATGAAATGACTATAGGTGGATTTAATTATTTATTTGTTTCTCGGTAGCCGGTAGGATTCTTATTCCGCACTCTTTGATTCCCTCCAATAATTCATTTATCTGAAATTAAAATCCTATAACGTTTTTTTTAATTATACCCTATTGTTAAAAGTAATGGGATGTTTATGGAAATGGAACCAGAAAGTCTGACCCGATTGCAATAGCATATGCAAATGTGATTTGATGATATTCCAGGATTTCCTAGTTTATCTGCTCTCAATGATGATATTTTTCCTAGAAAGTCTGACCCGATTGCAATAGCATATGCGAATGGATTGGTATTTTCTGGTAAGTCAGTCAATGGTACTATTAATCTTTCCTTTTTTGCAAGCTACTTGGAGCTACTATTCTTATTGTTGGACCACAACATAACGACAATATAATATAGTAGAACAACATTCTTAAATCAGAACAAGTGAATGCAAAATTTGAGAGAAGAACAACTGTAATTTGTATTTAAAAAATAATTATCAAGAAAATGTATACATTTGCTCATCATCTCTTTCTGCCAAAGAAAACAGAAGGATGTATATATACATGAATGGGCAAAAATTTGTATCTGCTAATTTGATTTCAGCAGTTGGTAACTAATGCAAGCGGGAAGTGAGATCAATGAAAACCTCTTCTCTGCAAGGAATTGTGAGAGCACCCATTGGATGACTGAATCCGAACTCTTCCTCAGCAATACTTAACAACTTCTGAAACGAAGGCTGATTCAAGAACGAAATCGGAACTACATATCTCTTCATTTGGCTTTCCCCAACATATACTGCAAAGTATCCTTTGGGAATATCCATTGAGTGGGAGGATTTAGATTGACGAAGAATCTGCTTAGCATTCATGATTCTAGGCACACGGATTGCCATTTCTGTTTGTAGTTTGGAGTGTATGAAGAAGATTTTCAGAAGACTTGGAATGAAGAATGCTTAAATTTGCTATGGAAGATGTGAAAATGCCTTGGCTGTGGTGTGGATAATGCACTTCTATCATGTATATATAGATGATGAGTTTATGATTGAGTGGTTATGATGTAATTTGTTGGGGTTGGCTCGACTCAAATCACATGGTTGTGTCTTCCAACGAATCATCAAGAAACAAGTGACTCTTAAGACTGTAGATTTGTTAGAATGCATGATTGCCCAACCTTTCTGCAAAACTAACCAACAATACTGACCCACTTCAAATCAAGTATTAGATATATAACAACTAGTATAAGATAATTAGGGAAAAGTTTCATTGCTTGATGTTGATGACAATTGTACTAATCCACTTAGATGGGAGGGCCTCATAGCATGAAGTTGTGTCTGCTTCAATTGGTAATGTGCACCTGACTTTGTTTTTTCATTTTTTGTACAGATCTATAGACCTTGCTAGTTGGACTAGTTTTCTTGTCGTCTTAAAATTTATTACAATCTCGCTGGATTTTCTCAACAGGCAGATATAGAACCATACAAAGCTCAAAGATCAACAATTAGGCAAGCATATCAAATTGTACCCTGAGGCCTGAAGACAAGCCCTTGTGAAGAGCGCCTGAAGTATGTCCTACAGACTACAGACTGATCGCCTTAACTTTATCCCAGTTGTTGTCTTGTCTATGACCTGCTGTTATCAAATTGTACCCTGGTAGAGAAAAAAGACAACTTTATAACAAATTGGAGTATTTGTTTAAGGCTTGGAAGGTAGGAACCTGTTCTAACCCATCTTTCTGATAGCATGTTAGTTGTATTATCTTCAAGTATATTGATTATTATTATTATTATTATATAATGAAGACCCTCATTTGACCTTTTTCCTTATCTGAACTCTTTGAAGATTGGTCCAAGGAGAAATAACAAGGTATCACGTCAAAAGGAAAAATGTTCATGGCTTCTTCTGTATCAGCCTGATATAGCAGCTCCTGAAATGAAAGAAAGGTTCTTTAAATATGAATCATTAAACAGCAAGGTGCCTGGGTGCATTTCTGAAACTGCAGCCATCAAGTCATGAAAAAGTGCAGACACTTAAGGCTTCTGAAAAATGCAATGGAAGATATTCTTAGATATCCTGTTCTGTTCTGTTCTATTAACAGAAATATTGTTGCTACTATATAGAGAGGGAATGGTAAATCTACATTCAAAGATAAGTGAAGTGAAACTTGTCAGTGTGGTCCATTGGGCATATTTCATTAGATAATCATCATAATTCACATGGCTTTGCCTACTCGAAATTAAGCAAAATTGATTATAAAATTTCATGTTCTTTTCCATTATTTTGAGATTTATCAGAACCCCACCGCTCTGCTGAACAAACCAGAGGGCGTCCCCCCTGCTGGTATTGTAACATGCTATCAGTTTTATTAATGGATGAGTAATCACTTTTCTTTTGAATTTTCTTCAACAACTTTACATCACTTGTACAGAATCAAAAATTGAATTCCTGAGCTGAATAGTAATGATTTGACTTGTTCAACAAGTCTGGTCAACAGAAAACTATGAGATCTAAAATGAAGCAGAAAAGCAAGGAGTCGGCACTCCCCTTTTCAATTTCAAAATGGTCTAAAAGCTTTGTATCAAGTCGTTTGAGTAATCTAATTGGTTAGACACAACAATAAAGAACAGAGAGAATTCAGAAAAAATTCTTGACCATGATTATATAGATGTCAATTAAGTATTAACAATGGTATAATAAAAACATCTAAAACGAACCTTTAGAAACAAGGATGTAAAATGAATGAAATAATGTGGAAAGTAAGGAGGTTTACTTTTTTGGCCGGAAAAAGTAAGGAGGTTTAGATTTGGAAAAATGTATTGTATATATACTGATCAATGTATGATGAGTATTAATATTTGTGAACTAATAATTTGATCTTTCGAGGACCTTATTATGCAAAAGGATAAGTGATCGGTATGAATTATTTATAGATCAAGGTAGCATGTGCAAAAAATAAAATATCTAAACAAGAAATGAAAAATTCAATTGAATGATAGCATACAAACTGTCATTTCTCAAATTAGACTGAAAGGTTTTTTCATAGAAGTTAATTACAGTAACACATCATCTCTAGTTTTCCACTTAGGGAGACTTATATCTGCTCCCCAAGGCAAAAAGGATGGGAAAAAATGTTGACATTTCTCTATATATATATTAGTGATGTTAATTTGCTTGCTTCACAAAATTGCACAGGCTGACTGTTCTCTCAAAGATCATTGCAGACGAGAGGTAACATTAAGAAACATGTCTTCGTCACAGAGGATCCTGAGACCACCAGTAGGATGACTGAATCCGAACTCATCTTCTGACAAGCCGAGCAGATCTTGAAATAAAGGCTGATTTAAGTATGAAACCGGGATCACAAACCTCTTCTGGTTTTCTCCAACATAGACTGCAAAGTAGCCCTTGGGAACTTTCTTAGAACTAACAATACCAGGCAAGCGGATAGCCATTTTTTACCCTTAATTTGATGGATGAGTTTGAGTGTCTTTGGAAGAGAATAAGAGGAATATCTCAAAAAGCTTGGAAAGTAGTAAGTTGAGAATGTGAAGATTTGAGTTGGGTTGCCAATGAACTAATTCTTGCTTGTATATATAGATGAAAGAGTATACAAGGAAATTGTCCTCTGCTGATAATTGAGTGAGACATATATGGAACGAGGATGGTCAAGGGGCTATTGCTGCTGGGGTCTGATCAGTAATGAGAGAGACGTACGGGTTCATGAAGCTATCACATGGTCTTGTCTTCTAACATTTTATCAAGAAATTCACGGTGAGACTAGGAAGAGAAGTTTGCCTGCCGGCCCCTTGCTGCAAGAGGAATTGACTCAGGACCCACTGATCAAATATGGAAGATTTGGAACCGTAAAATCTTTTAACAATATCAAGAATACTTCTCCATTTGTGTCAAGCATGTACAGCCCAAAATTGTAGCTAAATTGACACTTGAAGAAATGATATCAAGTTTTAGCAGACAAACAAAGAATTGCAGCCACCTCATATTTGAAGACAAGCCCTTGTGATGAGCGCCTGAAGTATGTCCTACAGACTACAAATAGTACTCATCCGAACCCGACTGATCACCTTCTACCCTAGTTGTTGTCTATGACCTGCTGCTATCAAATTGTACCCTGGCAGAGAGAAAAGACAACTTTGATAGATTAAAAATTTCTGGTATAAATAGCTAACTATATGCATAAGGCTTGGAAGATAGCCTAAAACAGAGGAATATCCTGTTTTAGCCCACCTTTCTGATAGCATGTTAGTTGTATTATTGCTAGTATGTTGAGTATTATATAATGAAGACCCTCATTCGACCTTTTCTTTATCTCAACTCTTTGAAGACTGGTCTAAGGAGAAATAATAAGGTATCACGTCAAAGGGAAAATGTTCATGGTTGCTTCTTCTATATATGAGATCCTGAGACCAACCATTGAATGTTTAAAGCCAGACTCTTCTTCAGCCTGATATAGCAGCGCCTAATTAAATGAAGAATCCTTCAAATATGAATCATTAAACGCCTCTTTTGGGGATTGATCAACATAAACAGCAAGGTGCTTTTGGGTGCACTTCTTAAGCTGCACTCATTCTTCGTATAATCTGCTTTGCATGAAGCCACGAAAAAATGCAGACACTTGAAGGCTCCTGAAGAGCTAATGTACAGAAAAGCTATTAGACAGAGGGAAGCATGGTTTCTGTTACTACTATTTATAGGGGAAATGGTAAATCCTACATTCAAAGACAAGTGAAGTGAAACTTGGCAGTGTGGTCCATTGGCATATTTCTTTAGAGAATCATCATAATTCACATGGCTTTGCCTACTCGAAACTAAGCAAAGTTTATATTAAATTTTATTTTCCTTTCCATTATTTGAGATTTATCACAAGTTCAGAATCTCCCACCACTCTGCTGAACAAACCAGAGCCCGTCCCACCCTGCTCGTAAATGTAATAGGCCATCAATTTCATATATTAATGGGTAATTACTTTACTTTTGAATTTTCTTCAACAACTTTACACCACTTGTGCAGAGTAAAAAATTGAATTCCAGAGCTGAATACTTATGATTTGACTTTTCCAACAATCTTGGTCATCAGAAAACAATAAGATCTAAAATGAAGCAGAAAAGCAAGCCCCTTTTCTATTTCAAAATGATCTACAAGATTTCATGTTGCATCAAGTCGTTTGATTAATTGGTTAGACAAAGCAATAGTGGACAAAGAGAATTCAGAATTCTTCTTGAACAATGAACATGACTATATAGATGTCAATAAAGCATTAAAATGAGACTTTAGAAAAAAAGAATGTAAAATGATAATGTGGAAAGTAAGGAGGTTTTAGATTTGGCAAAATGTATTGTATATGTACTGATGATCAATGTGTGATAAGTCTTGCTATCATGCTCACCCGCTTGTAAAATAGAGCAAAGTTGGCCTGAGGAATCAAGTATATGAATATTTGTGAACTAATTTAATTTGATCTTTTGAGAACCTTAATATGCAAAAGAATAAGTGAGAGTGACTTTTAGATCAAGGTAGCATGTGAAAGAAATGAAATATACCTAATCAAGAAATGAAAAATTCAATTGAATGATACCATACAAACTGTCTTTTATCAAATTAGATTGGAAGGTTGTTTTGATTAAAAAAATTTAATTACGGTAACACACCATCTCTAGTTTTCCACTTAGGGAGACTAATATTTGCTCCCCAGGGCAAAAAGGATGGGAAAAAATGTTTACATTTCTCTATATATTAGTGATGTTCGCTTGCTTCACAAAATTGCACAGGCTGTTCTCTCAAAGATCATTGCAGACGAGAGGTAACATTAAGAAACATGTCTTCATCGCAGAGGATTCTGAGACCACCAGTAGGATGACTGTATCCAAACTCATCTTCTGACAAACCGAGCAGATCTTGAAACAAAGGCTGGTTCAAGTATGAAACAGGGATCACAAACCTCTTCTGGTTTTCTCCAACATAAACTGCAAAGTGGCCCTTGGGAACTTTCTTAGAACTGGCAATACCAGGCAAGCGGATAGCCATCTTTTTTACTTTGATGAATGAGTTGAGTGTTTATGGAAGAGAATAAGAGGAATATCGCAAAAAGCTTGGAAAGTAGTAAGTACTTGAGATGAGAATGTGAAGAGATGAATTGGGTTGCCAATGGACTAATTTTTGCTTGTATATATAGATGAAAGGGTATACAAGGAAAATGGCCTTTGCTAATAATTGAGTGAGAATGGGTCAAGGAGTCTGATCAGTAATGAGAGAGACGTGGGTTCATGAAGCTATCACATGGTCTTGTCTTTTAACATTTGATCAAGAAATTCACGGTGAGACTAGGAAGAAAAGTTTGCCTGCCGGCCACTTGCTGCAAGAGGAATTGATTGAGGACCCACTGATCAAATATGGAAGATTTGGAACCGTAAAAGCTTGTAAGTTCTAACAATATCAAGAATACTTCTCCATTTGTGTCAAATATGTACAGCCCTAGTTGTTGCTCTATTCACAACCAGACATAGCTAAATTGACACTTGAAGAAATGATATCAAGTTTTAGCAGACAAACAAATTAAGAATTGCAGCCACCTCATATTTAGAAGGAAGATTCCACGAAATTTCTCTCCATTTCATGCTATCTATTACTGCTTATAGTGGAAAAGGTAGATCCTACATTGACAAGACACAAGTGAAGCAAAACTTGTCAATGTGGTCCATTGGCATGTATCATTGGATAATCATCATATATAAGTCACATGGATTTTCCTACTCAAAAGTAAGCAAAGTTGATATATAAGTTTCATGTTCGTTTTCCATTATATTGAGATTTATCATAACCCACCACCACTTTGCAGTACAAAGGCTGTCCCATTCTGCTGCTGATGTATCATAAGTACTTTTATTATTGGATAAGTTGTAGGGACAATTTTAAACCATTTCCAATCTCTAATTCTCTATCCTGTTAATTTTTTCGCAGCACCTTTAGATAATAGGATAAGCATGTCAATTAGCTCATGCTAGGATGGTGCCTAATAGAAGTGATGATAAGAAATTGGGGACTAATTCAAAGGGATGAAAGATATTTAATGGGAACATTAGACCCCTTAACATGTGCTGTTGTTCACAGAACTGATCAAATCCAGCAGAATTTTTCAAAGATATAGGAAAATATAGGAGTATTTCCATTCTATCAGTCAACTGAAAATTAAATACATTTAGGTGCATAATTATTGACTGGAAAAAAGAAAAAAGCTCATTTTCAAGCTACATTCCATGGACTTTTTTTTTCTCCCCTTTTGAGTTTCCTTGAACAACTTTACACCACTTCGTAGAGTCAGATTGAATCCTGAAGCTGAACCTTTAAGTAGTTATTTGACTTGATCAAGGAATTTGGCAGTCCCCTGAGTACTCTGCTTCAAAATGGTCCATAAAGCTATTTGATGTTGCATTTGAGTCATTTGGTTAATTGATTGGTTACTGAAAACAGCAGGAGAGTGGACTAAGAGAATTTTAAAACTTTTCTTGAACTAGACTAAATCTAGATGTCAATTAGCATTAACAGTAGAAATCAACATCTAAAATAAACATTAATTTGCAAAAAAGACATAATTGAACTGTCATTTCCCAAATTACATTCAAGTGTTTGATAAAAGTTACAGTAGCACACCATCTCTAGTTTTCCACTCAGGGAGACTTATATCTGCTCCCCAAGACAAAAAGGATGGGAAAAAAGTTGTTTACATTTCTCTATATATCAGTGATGTTTGCTTCCTTCACAAAATTGTACAGGCCTCCGAATTCAGTTAGATACTCTCAAAAAATCAATGCAAAAGAGAGGTAATATTAAGAAACATGTCTTCATCACAGAGGATTCTGAGACCACCAGTAGGATGACTGTATCCGAACTCTTCTTCCGACAAGTCGAGCAAATCTTGAAATGAAGGCTGGTTCAAGTATGAAACTGGAATCACAAACCTCTTCTGGTTTTCTCCAACATAGACTGCTAAGTAGCCCTTGGGAACTTTCTTAGAGTTAGAACTAATAATACTAGCCAAGCGGATAGCCATGGTTTAATTTGTAGTTTGGTTTTGGAAAAATCTGAAGGAACTTGGAAAGAGAAGGTTTAAGCTTTAGTATTTGCTGAGAAAATGTGTTGCCAGTGAACTTAATTCAACTTGTATATATAGATGAAACTTGGAAGAGGGTACAAGGGAAATGTACTCTACAATAATTAAGTTGAAGATAGGCAATGAGAGGCGAAGGGGCAGTTTTGCTGGGGTCTAATGAGTAATGAGAGAGATGTGGGCTTGTAAGCAAATTCACATGGTGTTGTCTTCTAACTTTTTATCAGGAATTCTACGGAAGATATAAAAATTTAGCCTACCATTTCCGGCAAGACAAGCCGACTTAGGACCCACTGGATTAATGTGGATCAGATTTGGATCCTGAAAGGCTTTTGTCAAAGTATTAAGGGTTAGTACTTAGTACTACGCCATTTGTGTTAGAAGCAAGCTTGAGACATATAATATCTGTCATACAATTGACAGGAGAGGAAACATATAACATGGGTTTCCATGACCTTTTATATATGTTGACTTGACAAGAATGCCAAAGCTCAAAATAGATAAGATTTTACCTGTCTTTGTCCTCCAGAAATGAGATTTTACTATCTGGTTTAAAGTAATTAAATAGAAGCCCCTCGACTCCAACAACTAAAAGAAACATTTGATGGGGAAAAAAGGGCTTGAACAGTCCCATTCAAAGGCTCCATACATTACTCCCCTATTTCTTAGATGAATTTTGTATACAAGATTATTAATTTTTTATGTGGAAATTAAAATTAACATTTCACTGGTGGTTTTATAATTTCTCTGGAAATAATTTGGAAACGGCATTTATCTTACCTTCATTATGCATTTTTCAATTTATTTCTGAAATTATATATGCATAAATTTTAAATTAAATTACTAGTACTAGTATTTTTAATATAAAAAATCTTTTAATCAATTGATCATAAATTTTATTTTATGGTCTTTTAGTTTTCAAGAACTTGAAATAAGTAATCTGTTTTGATTTGGAGGAAGTGTGGATCATATTATATGACTGCCGTTTATCATGACTTATATGTTTATCTTCAATCTGTGTTGTTGGGGATATGCATATATAGCTTGGTTGAGAGAATATGTTGATTATATTCTATTAGCTAATAATGTGATTGGAGACGATCATAAACACGATAACATACAACAATCTGTTTATCTTCAAGAACAATAATTTAAATCTATTTAATCATCTTTTGATCTGATTTTTTTTTATTTGAGATTTAATACTATTGTTAATTAATTCTTTGAGCAAGAAATTATATACTAAACCAATGTTGGTTACAACTATAAATCATCTATGTCTAATTAATCAAATATATAACAAATTGTACCTCAAAAAATATATATATAACAAATTGTGATAACAATTATAAATCACAACAAGATAACTAACAATTACAAAATGATAAAAAGATTAATTAATAGAATATAGAATGAACGAATTGTGATCTTGAAAGATGACATTACGTCAATCCACCTCTAATTTCCTACTTAGGAGCGATTTCTACCCTCTCCCAAGGTAAAAACGGAGGCGGAAAAAAAAGGATGTAGCAAATATCGGTGCTTGCTTTACAAAAAAAGTTGCATTTCACTGATCTATATATGCAAAGTAATTAATGATCGATGAAGTGTCTCATCAATATCCATTCAAGCGAGATGTAAGATCAACAAATAAGTCTTCAGCGCAAGGAATTCTGAGACCACCATTAGGATGATCATAACCAAACTCTTCTTCTGCTAGGCTTAGTAGATCTTGAAACAAAGGGTTGTTCAAGTATGACACTGGTATCACAAATCTCTTCTGCTTTTCACCCACGTAAACTGCAAAGTAGCCCTTCGGAAGAATTCTCTTGGCATTAACAATGCGTGGCAGACGGAAACCCATGGCTAATTAGGCTTCTTCTTTTTTTTTTTTTTGGATGGTTTGATGAGATTGTGGAAACTTGAGATTGCTGATGATGAAAAGGTTCATGCATGTACATATATATATAGATGGAAGGGAATAAGTACTACTGACATGGGCTCGTAAAGTGTTCACATGGCGTTGTCTTTCCAAGTTCCAACTCATCATTAGGAATTTCAAAAGCAAGCCTGGAAGAAAACATTGGTCACCTCTTCCAGCTAGACAACTGAAACATGACCCACTTTGAAGATTGAGGATAATATATATAATGCATAAGTGAAAAATTAACCTTTGTATTTAGAGGCAAGCTGGTTTCCATACTTTGTTCTTAATACTTAAAACATGTACGGAATACATAAAACATCGAAAATATGCCATGTCTGATGATATTTTGTTGAAATTTGAAATACGTACGTTTGGAACGTTATAGGAACTTTCGTAAAGGTCGAATATGAAGTATAAAGTAATATATGAATCATCTTAAAAAAATCTTACTCGGTACATACGTACTTTAATTTGTTTAGTTTTAGACATCCTGGACCATCGATCATCAATATTGCATGCACCGTCAAACGAGTAGATATAATTAGCCTTCTTTTCTCATAAATAAAGTGTTGTTATATGATTATAGTCGGTCGCAATCAATACCTGCCATGAAACGAAGAGGAAGGCGATGGGAAAAAGGAATGCAAGCAAGAAATTCAACAAGTTCAGCCGCAAGAGACTAATCTAGTGATGGATGGATATATATAATTCAATTTAAGTTGCAATAATGGAACTTACAAATTGGTGCCTGTTAATGCAAAATTCTAAAAAGGAAGCACTTCTCAAATAAGTTATGTATATGCTTGTGGAAATTTTTACGATCAGGAATCAATTGAATTCTGGTCTTATGTAAAAAAAAAAAAAATTCTGGTCTGAGGGTCAAACCGTGCGTTTTGAATGAAATTTTCAATTTGATGATAATTTTGACAGGAAAATTCAAACCCTCAAAAGGGTAACTGGTAATTATTTAACCGGCCAAGTATTAATTGTGTGGATCAGTATGCCAGCGAAGAGGCTACTGACAAGTTTATGTAATAATAGTGTAGATATGGTCACATGAAGATTGAAGAGTGGTCTCTACTCTCTACGTCTGGTCTAATTAGTTTGATGTATCAAAACCTGTCTTGGCTAAATCATATTCAAAGACTTGAGGCCCATGACAGCAAAGATAATAATTATTAGGTATCAACAGACCAATCCCTTTCCAAAGCAACCCTTTTTTAACCAGGGTGACAGACAAGGTTAATTCTAGCCTTTGCTGGTAAAAGTGACATGTAGCCCAAAAAACGAATTGATAAATGATGGCATAATCCACATTAATTTAGTTCAAAATGATTGCATTAGTAATATAGCCGCCATGAGAAACAAGATTGATGTGAAGAATAATTTGGGGGAAAATTGTCATTGAATTAAATATACTAATGATCATTACAAAAGAATAATAAGTTTACAAGGGTATGGGATTGCAAATGACAATCCACCATTACACTTGATTCTTTAAATATAGGTGTTTAGTTGAGCTATAGCTAGCTAAAAGAGTTAATCTCTGCTTGAATTAGCCATTTTCACATCTACTCCTGATCATGAGCTTTGAAAACTGCAAGTGAGATCAAGGAAAGCTTCTTCACTGCAGGGGATTGTCAGAGCACCCATTGGATGATCAAATCCATACTCTTCTTCAGCTTGACTCAACAAATTTTGGAAGAAAGGATGATTTAGGATTGAAATTGGAACAACGAATCTCTTCTTCTCAACTTCTCCAACATAAACAGCAAAGTGGCTTTTTGGAACCGATGTGGTCTCGGAGAAAGAGAGAGTCCTTTTGAGACTCTGCTTAGCACTAACAATTCTTGGCAAGCGAAACCCCATGATTTCTTTTCTTGTGAATTGAGAGATTGTTTTAGAAACTTAGAGAATGAAGAAATGCTTTGGCACTGCTGGGTGGATATCCATGGAATAATGTATATTTATAGGAAGCAAATGCTTTATGGTTGGCAGCAATATGAGGCTCTGATTAAGTGGCCATGTAGAGTGAACCCCATAGTAGCTATAATAATATCTTGAAATTAAGCATACCTTGTAAGTTGTAAGGAGTCACATGGCCTTGCCTCCCAAATGATGTTGAAACTTTCGACAAATTGCGCAACCCTGATGCAATCTATGATCTATCATACCATTCAATCACCAACATTGGCCCCATGAAAAATACAATTTGTTGAACATATATATGGATGAAATATTACGAAGCAAAATGAAATCCAATAACTTATTTTGAGTTGGGTTGCACTAGCCCTACATGTTTGCTGATGATTAAAATCAAAGGCCAAAGCTGCCAGTAATTAACACTTTGGAACCCGAAACAAGTACTTATCAAACCATGTGAGAATATGTAGGAAAAAATAAAAAAACCATTTGAGATTGTTTCCTTACTTGAACATGTAACTTGTAACTTGTAAGTAGCGGTTTAAGGAGTTGGTTTTAGTAGCCTACATATGAGTTTGCTAGCCCTACATAGTAGTGTTGATTACTGATTATCAACACTAAATATTATTGATTAAAAATATTACGTAAGGTTTCACCCCCAAAAAAAATTCGATTAGATTAGAGGAAGAAATCAGTTTTCATCTAATTAAATTCAATATTTTTATAATTATTTTATTTTTACCATTTTAATTTAAAAATTTATTTTTATCATTTAACTATTTTTCATAAAAACTTGGCATATTAAAATTTTTTAATATACAGTTTTATTCTACTAAAAACTCTATTCATTGAATTAAATTCAATATTTTTATAATTATTTTATTTTTATCATTTTAATTTAAAAGGTTATTGTGATTGACATATTTCCATTTGATATATAGTTAATATATTGTGATTAAAATTTATTATTTCCCTAATATATAATTATTTTATTTGACTTATAAAATTATTATTTTACTTTGTTAATATTTTTCTTTTTGTGTAATAATTTCTTTTGTTGCTTTTATAGTAAAACCCTATGTATAAACAAATAGGCAGGTTGGGGTTGGATTTGGGTTAGGTCAGTTTTGGATCATACGGGTTCGGTTAATTTTCGGTTTCAGGTTTGATAGGGTTTAGATCGCTCAAATATCGGGTCATTTGGGTTCGGTTTAATTATGGTTCGAATCTTTTTTGGTGTCAGGTCATATGGTTCAGATAATTTCAGGTTTGAGCTTCGAGTTCTCGGGTTTGGGTCTTTTCGGATTCGGGTCGGGTTATTTTAGTTTCGAATCATTGAGGATTTGGGTCATTTCGACTTCGAATTGGGCGAATTTTTTGGTCAAATAAAGTTGGATCAAGTTTAATTTCAAGCGGTTGGGTTGGGTACCCGCAATCAAGTCAAATTTTTCAATTCTAATAATAGGATTTTTTAGGACAAAATTAGTAATATACTTAAGATTTTAATTTAAATTTAATTTAGACATATTGGTCACGTGTAATGCATGCAAAAATAAGGACTAGTTTTTTTAGATACTCCAGTAAACCATAGGGAGCTTCTAATCAAGATTTGGGTCCAAGTTTATCTAGGGCAAAACCTTCACTTACCATAACCAAGATTTGGGTCCAAGTTTATCTAGGGCAAAGCCTTCACTCACCATAATCAGGTGGTTAACTTGAGACCTGCTTAAGGTGGAATAAGTCGCTTACCACTTGATCCAACCCATTATTGGTGTCTATTAATCAATATTAAATTCTCTTTCTATTTAATATAAGGGTATTGGGCCAAATATATGGGCCCAAAGAAACAGAAAATTAGGCCAAACATTTTTTTACTTATTATTACTACTATAATAATTTGCAAGACAAACGGCTTGAGACGCGGTGCACGATAGCAGTTTTCTTTGGGCGCACTTTAGCTGGACTAATTTCCCAGGAAAACTTACTCGATTCTACTCAGCCTAGCTTTGAATTTCATTGATTTTTTCATGATTTTTCTTTCTTCCATTGATTTTTTATTTTTTCTCGGCTTCAACCCTTCTCTTTGAATGGATTTCCTCCCGGGAACAAGAAAAGATTCAACAATCCCAGTTGAATCGAAACCTATGTCTTCCCTCTTTGATCCACCCGATTTCTCTCTAGAATTTATCTCGCCGGTGACGACAGATAAAGAGATCCGAAGAGCCCCAGATGATATCTACAATGATATGGTTAAAGAATGGCAGAATTGCGTGGTTCTTCAATTTTTGGGGAAAATTCCAAACCTAAATCAAATTAACCGTATTTTGAACAATATATGGGGGCGTGATGGACAGGTCAGGATCACCACTACTGATTTTAATTTGTTCATTGTTCATCTTCCCACAGAGCGCACTAGACAGTGGATTTTGGAGTCTGGTCCTTGGCACATTATGAATCAGCCTATTGTTGTTCGTCGATGGGAACTTGGAGTGTCTAAACTGGATATTGATCTGGCAAAATTCCCTGTTTGGGTGAATTTGAAAGGAGTGCCGCTGGAGCTATACACTAGAAGAGGTCTCAGCTTCATTGCAAGTGGAATAGGTAACCCTCTATACATGGATAAAGCTACAGCTCTAAAGCAAAAATTATACTCTGCAAAAGTTTGTGTTGAAGTAGATTTTTCAGTTGATATACCTGAGTTCCTAGAAGTAGAAATGAAGAACGGGAATGCAGTTAAAAATTCTAAGAAGCATGTTGGAAAACAATGGATACCAAAAACTACTAAAGATGATCAAATTGATCAAGTGCCTATAAGAGAAAAAACTCCCTCTCTGTCAATTGAAAAGCCTGTAGATTTGCCACTTCTTGACACTGATCTCACATCAGAGCCTGATATTACCTTAGAGGAGCAATTCCCTCCACTTACTGCTGATAAGACTAAATCTTCAGAGAAGGGCAAAATAGTGGAAGGCTCTTCAGCCTCACATAATAGATTTACAGTTCTTGAGAATTTAGATACAGTTAACGTGGGTGAAAGTATGGATACTTCTATTGAGATAAGCTCAAATCCCCCCAAAAGGGTTAGAGCAGCATCTGCCAGAATTGCTGAAGTCATGAAACAAGTGAAAACTCAAAGAAAGTCTCCTACTAAGAAAACAAGTACAAAAGCAGTTAGAACCAAGTCAGGTTCTTCTAGTTCACAACCTTCATCTCAATGAATATAATAGTTTGGAACGTGAGAGGTCTTAATGACCCTTCCAAACAGAATGTGGTTGTCAATAGGATTAGGTCTCTTCAAGTCGATATGTTGTGTTTGTTGGAGACCAGGGTTAAATCTCCCAACGCTAATAAGATTCTTAGCAAGCATTTTGTGGGCTGGAATCATCTAAACAATTATAGTCATGCTATAAATGGTCGTATTTGGGTTTTCTGGAAACCTGAATATCATATTGATCACATTGATACTGATGAGCAAAGCATAACAATGAAAGTGAATCTTAATCAACAGAGTTTTTACTTTACTGTTGTTTATGGTGATAATAAGGGCATGGCAAGGAGAAGACTTTGGATGAAGCTTAGAAATCTGTCTAGGGATTTTGGTAACCATCCTTGGATGTTATCTGGTGACTTCAACTGTATTTGCAAATTGGGGGAAAGCTCAGATTACTCAGGTATATCTTCTGATATTCATGAATTTGTAAAGTGTTTGAATGATATTGCTGCTTTTGACCATGCTTTTAATGGCCCTGAATTTACTTGGTATAATAACAATGATGAACGCCCCCTTTCAAGGAAGCTAGACAGAGTTCTCATTACCGCTGATTGGCTCTCTCAGTATGGGAATTCAATGGTGGAATTCTTGTTGCCTGGAGATTCCGACCACTGTCTTATGCTGATTAAAACTGATGTAAAAATGTTCTCTCCACCGAAGCCATTCAAGTTTTTTAATTACTGGACCAAGCATCCTGATTATTTTCCATTGGTGCATAGAATTTGGAGTGAGCCTATCCAAGGAAACCCTATGATTAGACTTTTCAAGAAGCTAAAGAATCTGAAGATCCATTTGAAAGATTTCAACAGGAAAAATTTTGGCAAAATTTCTGAGAAAGTAGCTGATAAGAAGAAAGAGGTTGAATGTCTACAGAAAGAGATCCTTGCAGCTCCTAATGTGGACCTTGTGCGGAAGCATAAATGTGCTACAAAAGAATTGCATGACTTGCTAGCAGCAGAGGAGTGCTTCTATAAGCAAAAATCTAGAGTCCAGTGGTTGCAAGAGGGGGATTTGAATACTGGTTTTTTTTCACAAAACTATGAAAATGAGGCAAAAAAGAAACACTATCAGACTCCTATATAATGATCAGGGGGAGAGGCTTGATACTTATGATAAGATCAGTAAAGAAGCAGTTAAATATTATGAATCTTTTCTAGGAGAGAAAGATCCACAAATTACAGGTTGCTCAATTGACCTTATGCAGGATATTTTGCAGGATAGTTTATCTACTGATTTGGCAAGCAAGATTATTGAACCTGTCACTGCTCAGGAAGTGAAGGCCACTTTTTTCAGTTTGAATGGCAATAAAGCTCCCGGACCTGATGGTTACTCGGCGTTCTTTTTTAAATCTGCTTGGTACATAGTGGGTAAGGATGTTACTGATGCTATCCTTTATTTTTTTGAGAGTTCTGAGCTTCTACCTGCCTTTAATTCTACTGTACTTGCCCTTGTTCCTAAAGTCCAAAATCCAAACGCTATGAATGACTTCAGGCCTATTGCTTGTTGCTCTATGATTTACAAGTGTATTGCTAAGATTCTAGCAAATAGGCTTAAGAAATGTCTGCCTGATTTGATTTCTTGCAATCAGAGTGCTTTTATTGAGGGTAGGAATATTATTGACAATATTATGATGGCCCAAGAGCTTGTTTGCGGTTATCATAAGGCTAATTTATCTGCTAGGTGTGCATTAAAAATTGATCTCAGGAAAGCTTTTGATACCTTAGATTGGGATTTTATTCTCAATCTTATGAGAGCTTTACATTTTCCTGGTCAGTTTATTACCTGGATTTCTGCTTGTGTGACAACTACTAAGTCTTCAGTTTCTATAAATGGGGGCTTAGAAGGCTATTTTTCAGGGGCTAGAGGTGTAAGACAAGGTGACCCCCTTTCACCCTATATATTTGTCATGGCAATGAATATCCTATCCAAGTTGTTGAATTATGGTGTCATGCATGGGGTGTTCAAGTTTTCATCCCAAATGTAAGCAGATTAATCTGACCCACTTAAGTTTTGCTGATGACTTGCTCATTTTCTCTAAAGGTAATCTATCTTCTATTGTTGGTATTAAGAATCTGTTAGAACTCTTTTATAAGCTCTCTGGGCTGAATATGAACTGCTCGAAGAGTGAGATTTACTATACTGGGATTTCTGATGATCAAATTGCTGAGATTCAAGAAGAAACTGGTTTCAAGGTGGGGTAGCTTCCTGTTAAATATTTAGGGGTGCCGTTAGTCTCCAAAAGGCTAAATTCCAGGGACTGTGGTCCATTACTTGACAAAATCATACAAAAGATACAGTCATGGTCAGCAAAGAACATATCATATGCAGGCAGGTGTCAACTCATACAGTCGGTGCTCTTCAGTATGCAAAATTATTGGTGTGTCGATTTCATGTTGCCTCAGATTGTAATTGATAAAGTCAATCAATTATGTGCCAGCTACCTTTGGAAAGGTAAAGAAGGCAATAGTAAGGGAGCACGAGTTAGTTGGGAGCAACTATGTCATCCAAAATCTGAAGGGGGGCTTGGTTTTAAAGATCTCTCTTTATGGAATCGGGCTTGTATACTTAGAAATATTTGGCTGCTCTTTGCTCAATCAGGTACCATCTGGGTGGCTTGGGTCAAAGCATATATCTTGAAAGGAAGGGATTTTATGACTATCCCCTCACTTCCAAGATATAGTTGGTGTTTCAAAAAAGCTTCTAAGATTGAGGATCTTGGTACATATTTTGCAACAGAGTGGAGTTTGGCAATCCTTGGGAGATAAATATAAAGCTTCTGTGGTTTATGATGGGCTAAGACATAGGCAAAGCAAATTAACATGGCAAAAGTTGGTGTGGTTCCCTCTTCACATCCCTAAATGCTCGTTTATCTCTTGGTTAGTTATATTGAATAGATTGCCCACTAGGGAGAGACTTGAACAATGGGGTGTGGAGTTAGTTTCTACTAACTGCTTGCTATGTGGAAAACAATATGAGAATAGGGACCATCTTTTTTTCACTTGTCCTTTCTCAAACGATGTTTGGCAAAGAGTTCTTTCTACATGTGGTTTCTCTAGGCATGCTGGAGACTGGGATACCGAGTTTAATTGGGCTGTTCAAGGCTTCAAAGGTAAATCCTTTCTCACTACACTGATGAAACTGACCTAGACTTCTTATTGTTATTACATCTGGTATGAGAGAAATTCTAGATTATATGGGGGCAAACAAAATTCTGCAGAAGATGTTTTCAGGCTCATCAAAGATGCTATAAGATTTAAATTACATGGCTTGTCTGGTGTGGTAGCAGATTATGTTAACAAATGTCTATGTGCTAGATGGAACCTAGAAAATCCCTAGTTTTTGTTATCTGTTTTGATGTAGTTGTTTCCTTGATTTGATGTTTTTCAGGCCTTGTAAAGAGCTGAATCTTGTACTCAGTTTACACTTCGGTGTTACTTGGATAAATAAATTGCTTTAATTATCAAAAAAAAAAATTTGCAAGACAAGAAAAAAATTGAGCAATAGCCCAATGGACAAATTAATCAGGCCCAAAGGTGGCCCGAATTTACATTTACATGAGATGATCATGACAAAGTTACAGCTTAGCTTACAACTTACAAGTAGTAGACTAGTAGTCTGTGCGGTAAAAAAAGAAAGAAAAAAGAAAAAAATAGTAGTGTGGGCTCTAGGTATCAAAATAAACAACCAATCCCCTAATTGGCCAGAGTTAATAGAATATATAGAATGAACGGATTGTGATTTTGAAAGATGACATTACAGAAATGATCAAATTCAGCAGAATTTTTCAAAGAGTATAATTTTCAAGTGCTGAATTAATGACTGGAAAGAAAATAATTTCCAAGCTACCACCTGTGGAGTCAGATTATTGTATCCATGATCCTTCAAGTGATTATTTGACTTGTTCAACTATATTTTGGTCATCAGAAAAATATGTGATCTTATCCAAGTATACTGTGAATAATAATGCATGACATGAAGCAGATCAAAGGCAAGGAGTTGGCAGTCCCCTGACTCCTATGTCCACGTTTTGCATTGAGTTATTTGCTTTGTTTAAGTAATTGGTTAAACAGGAGTGGATTCAAAGCATGCAATTTATAAAATTTTCTTGAACAAGACTAAATCTAGATGACAATTAGCATTAACAGTAGAATCAATATCTAAAATGAACATTAATTTGCAAAAAAAGACATAATTGAACTGTCATTTCCCAAATTACATTAATTCAAGTGTTTGATTTAAGTTACAGTAACACCATCTCTAGTTTTCCACTCAGGGAGACTTAATCTGCTCCCCAAGGCAAAAAGGATGGGAAAAAAAAGTTGTTTACATTTCTCTAATACTAGTGATGTTTGCTTCCTTCACAAAATTATACAGGCCGCCGATTTCTGTTAGAATATACTCCCAAAACATCAATGCAAATGAGAGGTAACATTAAGAAACATGTCTTCATCACAGAGGATTCTGAGTCCACCAGTAGGATGACTGTATCCGAACTCTTCTTCCGACAAGCCGAGCAAATCTTGAAACATAGGCTGGTTCAAGTATGAAACTGGGATCACAAACCTCTTCTGGTATTCTCCAACATAGACTGCTAAGTAGCCCTTGGGAACTTTCTTATTAGAACTAACAATACTAGGCAAGCGGATAGCCATGGTTTAATTTGTAGTTTGGTTTTGGAAAGATTTAAGGAACTTGGAAAGAATAGGTTTAAGCTTTAGTATTTGCTGAGAAAATGTGTTGCCAATGAACTAATTCTAAGTTGTATATATAGATGAAACTTGGAAGAGGGTACAAGGGAAATGTACTCTACAATAATTAAATTGAAGATAGGCAATGGGAGGCGAAGGGGCAGTTTTGCTGGGTCTAATGAGTAATGAGAGAGACGTGGGCTTGGAAGCAAATTCACATGGTGTTGTCTTCTAACACTTTAATTATCAGGAATTCTACGGAAGAAATAAAAATTTTGCCTACCATTTCCGGTAAGACAAGCCGACTTAGGACCCACTGGATTAATATGGATCAGATTTGGGTCCTGAAAGGCTTTTGTCAAAGTATTAAGGGTTAGTACTACTTCGCCATTTGTGTTAGAAGCAAGCTTGAGACATATAATATCTGTCATACAATTGACAGGAAAGGGAACATATAACATGGGTTTCCATGACCTTTTATATATGTTGACTTGACAAGAATGCCAAAGCAAAAAATAGATTAGAGTTTACTTTGTCTTCCTCCTCCAGAAATGAGATTTTTTACTATCTGGTAAAAGTTAAACAGATAAGCCCCTCGATCGACCCCAACAACAAAAAGAAACATTTGATGGGGAAAAAAGGGCTTGACCAGTCCCACTCAGAGGATCCATACTCCATATTTCTTAGATGAAATTTCGTATTTAATTGTTTTGTGGAAATTAAAATTGACATTTCAGTGGAATTATAATTGGTTTAATGTAAAAAAAAGACCCCTGAACTTTTCATCAACGGTCAAATAAGTATCTAAACTTTAATTTTGGCCAAATAAACCCTTGAATTACCAATTTTGGCCATATAAATCCTTCTGCTATGAAAAAAAAAAGCCATGGCAACATACCACATGGCCTGAAAATGCCACATAAATTTTGAATTCATTTTCTGAAAATTTATTTTTATGCCACCGGTTTTTTTTTTTTTAAACTTTTTTTCATTTTTAGAAATTTTATCCTAAATTGACGTAGTAATTTCAGGCCACGTGGCATGCTGGCATGGATTTTTCTCATAACAAAAGGGCTTATCTGGCCAAAATCAAAATTGGTAGTTTAGGAGCTTATTTGACCAAAATTAAAGTTCAAGACTTATTTGACTGTTAACAGAAAGTTCAGGAGCCTTTTTTTCACATTAAGCCATTTATAATTTCTCAGGAAATAATTTAGAAAAGGCATTTATCTTATCTTCATTATGCATATCAATTTATTTCTGAATCTATTTATTTAATTTCTGAAATACATGTTATATATGCATAAATTTGAAACTAAATTTCCAGTACTAGTATTTTTATATAAGAATCTTTTAATGAATTGATCATAAGTTTTATTTTATGGTTTTTATAGTTTTCAAGAACTTGAAATAAGTAATCTGTTTTGATTTGGAGGAGGGGTGTATCATATATACCATACTATAGTATTATAGTATATACTAGTATTTTTTTTTATCCTACCAAAATTACTAAAAATCTCAATATATTTTTCACAAAGCTTGAAATAACTAACTTATTTTTGTTCTTCTCTCCTATGTGTTTCTAAGAGTTGTAACAAACCTAATTTTAAAACTCAAAATCAGCAGGCCCTCTTCATGTATAAATTCAAGTCCAAATTGAAAAAAAGAAACGCATGCAAATTGCAATGCAAGTGCAAGCTAATACACTTGTATCATTTAATTTGACTGTTAAATCATTTATTATGACTTTATGTTTATCTTCAATCTGTTGTTGAATGTTGGAAATATATATGCATAATTTGGTTTGAGAGAATATGTTCATTATATTCTATTAGCTAACAATATATATGATTTGAGAAGATCTTCATGAACAATAATTTAAACTATTTAATCATCTTTTGATCTGATTTATTTTATTTGAGATTTAATTTAATACTATTGTTTTTATTTTTTGAAGAAAAGATTGTAATTTAATACTATTGTTAATTAATTCTTTGAGCGGAATTATTATATATAAATATAAATCGTATACTAAACCAATGTTGGTTACAACTATAAATCATCTACCTCTAATTAATCAAATATATATTGTACCTCAATATATATATAAAATCACAAATTGTGATAACAATTATAAATCACAACAAGATAACAATATAACAATTACAAAATGAAAAAAAGATTAATATTTAATAGAATATAGAATGAACGAATTGTGATTTTGAAAGATGACATTACATCAATCCACCTCTAATTTCCTACTTAGGAGCGTTTTCTAGTACCCTCTCCCAAGGTAAAAACGGAGGCGGAAAAAAAGGATTTTACAGGGTAGCAAATATTGGTGTTTGCTTTACAAAAAAAGTTGTATTTCACTGATCTATATATGCAAAGTAATTAATGATCGATGAAGTGTCTCATCAATATCCATTCAAGCGAGATGTAAGATCAACAAATAAGTCTTCAGTGCAAGGAATTCTGAGACCACCATTAGGATGATCGTATCCAAACTCTTCTTCTGCTCGGCTTAGTAGATCTTGAAACAAAGGGTTGTTCAAGTATGACACTGGTATCACAAATCTCTTCTGGTTTTCGCCTACGTAAACCGCAAAGTAGCCCTTCGGAGCCATATGATCTGTTGCCCGAAGAATTTTCTTGGCATTAACAATGCGTGGCAGACGGAAACCCATGGCTTAGGATTTTTTCTTCTTCCGGAGATGAATTTAAAGCTTGAGTTTGAATATGGAAACTTTGGGTTTGTTGTTGATGATGAAAAGGTTCATGCATGTACATATATATAGATGGAAGGGAATAATTAGTTACTGACATAGGCTCGTAAAGTGTTCACATGGCGTTGTCTTTCCAAGTTCCAACTCATCATTAGGAATTTCAAAAGCAAGCCTGGAAGAAAACATTGGTCACCTCTTCCAGCTAGACGACTGAAACATGACCCACTTTGAAGATGGAGGCCATAATATAATGGATAAGTGAAAAATTAACCTTTGTAATTAGACATATAAGACATTTTTTCCAGTAGTGAGGCAAGCAGCAAGCTGGTTTCCATACTTGTGTTCTTAATACTTAAAACATGCATGTACGGATACATAGAACATCGAAAAATACCATGTTATCTTGTGATATTCTGTTGCAATTTGAAACACGTTTGGAACGTTATAGGAACTTTCGTGAAGGTCGAATAAAAAAATCTTACTCGAAAGTGTATACGTACTTTTGTTTAGTTAGAAATCCTGGACCATCACCGTCAAACGAGTAGATATTATCCTTTTTTTTCTCATAAAGAAGTGTTGTTATCTAATTATAGTCGGTCGCGATCAATACCTGCCATGAAACGAAGAGGAAGGCGCTGGGGAAAAGGAATGCAAGCAAGAAATTCATTATTCAACAAGTTAAGCAAGAGACTAATAATCTAGTGCAGGATGGACATAATTCAATTAATTTTGGTTGCATTAATGAAACTTACAATTGGAGCCTGTTGATGCCAAATTCATTCAAAAAATTAAAAAAGGAAGCAGTTCTCTAATAAGTTATATATATGCTTGCCGAAATTTTTATGAGGAATCAATTGAATTCTGGTCTGACGGTCAAGCGGCCCGTTTGATTGAAATTTTCAATTTGATTATAATTTTGACATGAAAATTCATACCCTCAAAAGGGTAACTGGTAATTATTTAACCGGCCAAGTATTAATTGTGTGGAGTTTGCCAGCGAAGAGGCTACTGACAAGTTATATATATATATGTAATAATGTAGATGAAGGTCACATGAAGATTGAAGAGTGGTCTCTACTCTCTACGTCTGGTCTAATTAGTTTGATGTATCAAAACCTGTCTTGGCTAAATCATATTCAAAGACTTGAGGCCCATGACAGCAAAGATAATAATGGTATCAACTATCAACAGAGCTGCTTTCCTGTAATTAGAAGCCTTTAGCCTTTTGAATCGAATGGACCCCCTTATATCCAAATTATTACTTCCAACCTAAAGCAAATTAATAGACCAATGATCCCTTTTTATGGAAGCAACCCTTTTTTAACCAGGGTGACAGACAGGGTTAACTCTAGCCTTTGCTGGTAAAAGTGACATGTAGCCCAAAAAACAATTAATTGATGTAAATGATGGCATAATCCACATTAATTTAGTTCAAAATGATTGCATTAGTAACATAGCCGCCATGAGAAACAAGATTGATGTGAAGAATAATTTGGGGGAAAATTGTCATTGAATTGAATATACTAATGATCATTACAAAAGAATAATAAGTTTACAAGGGTATGGGATTGCAAATGACAATCCACCATTACACTTGATTCTTTAAATATAGGTGTTTAGTTGAGCTATAGCTAGCTAAAAGAGTTAATCTCTGCTTGAATTAGCCATTTTCACATCTACTCCTGATCATGAGCTTTGAAAACTGCAAGTGAGATCAAGGAAAGCTTCTTCACTGCAGGGGATTGTCAGAGCACCCATTGGATGATCAAATCCATACTCTTCTTCAGCTTGACTCAACAAATTTTGGAAGCAAGGATGATTAAGTATTGAAATTGGAACAACGAATCTCTTCTTCTCAGCTTGTCCAACATAAACAGCAAGGTGGCCTTTTGGAACCGGTGTGGTCTCGGAGAAAGATAGAGTCCTTTTGAGACTCTGCTTAGCACTAACAATTCTTGGCAAGCGAAACCCCATGATTTTTGTGAATTGATAGATTGTTTTAGAAACTTAGAGAATGAAGAAATGCTTTGGCACTGCTGGGTGGCTATCCATGGAATGAATAATGTATATATATAGGGAGCAAAATGCTTTATGGTTGGCAGCAATATGAGGCTCTGATTAAGTGGCCATGTAGAGTGAACCCCATAGTAGCTATAATAATATCTTGAAATTAAGCATACCTTGTAAGGAATCACATGGCCTTGCCCCCCAAATGAAATGATGTTAATACATTCGACAAATTGCGCAACCATGTTGCAATCTATCATATATTTGGCTTAGGCTTACCATTCAATCACCAAGAATATTAATAGCCCCATGAAAAATACAATATCGTGGCCTGTTGAACATAGCTAGCTTTTCTTTTGGTAGCACATCATATATATGGATGAAATATTATTACGAAGCAAAATGATAAGAAATCAAAATAATATCCCATAAGTACTTATTTTGTGTCGGGTTGCACTAGCCCAGTAGCCCTACATGTTTGCTGATGATTAAGATCAAAGGCCAAAGCTGCCAATTAACACTTTGGAACCCGAAACAAGTTCTTATCAAACCATGTGAGATTGTTTCCTTACTTGAACATGTAACTTGTAAGTAGCGGTTTAAGGACTTCGGTTGGTTTTAGACTTTTAGTAGCCTACTTATGAGTTTGCTAGCCCTACATAAACATAGTAGAGTTGATTACTGATTATCAACACTAAATATCTAATTATCTATTGATTAAAAATATTACGTAATGGTTTCACCCCCCCAGAAAAAAATCAATGGATTAGATTAGAGGAAGAAATCTTCCATTTTAGTTGAACATAATTTTTTTAAATAGTCCAGCGCGGCTTGTAAATTCACTCTTGAACCACTAGAGGATCGGGAGCTTCTAATCAAGATTTGGGTCCGAGTTTATCTTGTGTTCTTTTTTTTTTGGCATCAAAAGTTTATCTTGTGTTCTGATCTGACTAAAATCAATAATGAGTTTCCTTTTGTTCGATTTTTATATTTGATTTCTAGTCTAATGATCAATATTAAATTCTCCTTCTATTTAATATAAGGGTATTGGGCCAAATATATGGGCCTAAAGAAACAGAAAATTGGGCCAAACATTTTTTTACTTCTTATTACTACTATAGTAATTTGCAAGACAAGAAGAAAATTGAGCAATAGCCCAATGGACAAATTAATCAGGCCCACAGGTGGTCCGAATTTACATTTACATGAGATGATCATGACAAAGTTACAGCTTAGCTTACAACTTACAAGTAGTAGACTTTTTTTTTTTTATAACAAGCAAATATTATTAAGAACCAAAGGTTAGTACAAGATATATAAGATAGTCAACACCTGCCAAGATAACATAAGAGAAAGCTAAAAGAGATATCAAAAGCTAATATGTAACCCCAAGGAAAAGGATATGTCATGGTTGTGCTTGCAGAGATACCAGCCCGATGAAGAACCATGGGTAAAACTATCCAAAAACGTAAGCCTTCAAATTCCGGAAACTTGTAAAGACAAAACTCCATTCCATGTACATTTAATGCATAGCCACCCTCATTCTCTTCCTATAACGGGATCCTTTTACAAAGGTTGAATTGAGGTTACTAGCATTCCTTTTCCCAAGCCGAATTCATTTTTCCTTTTTCCTTTCCAATATGCAATTTTGTCTTTGGTCTTTTCTTATAATTCAAATTGGGAAAGCACTTGTCTCCCTTGTTTGCTTCTGAAGAGTTTTCCTATTGATCCCATTACTTTGTGTTGGCCTAGTTAGCATATCACTCACCATGTGCTCCTTACAGGTTGCCTGAAACGTGAATTTGGAGCCAACACTCTCATTGTCCAAACTCTTTGGTTGAGGGATTTCAAGACTTTTGCAAATGGTGTCTTGACTTATGCACGATCGAGGCGAGATGGTTGAATCTTCTGTGGAAATTTCATCACTAAACATTTGAACCTCTTGTATAGCTAAAACTTGGCATACTGATTGTTGAACTGTTAAAGCCATATTTTCTACCATTGATGAGTGAGTGCTTGAGACAGGAACTGAGTCAACGTTTTGGTTTTGAATACTTGGTTTATGGGCTTTGGCACCACCTTTTTGTACTTGCACATACAGATTGTATGCAAGGTTTCCATACATGTCGGCTTCCTTGGCTGAAAGATTGCATTTAGACTTGGAGTGTCCTGACTTCCCACATCTACGACAAACAAGCATATATTTCTCTTTTTTGAACTTAATCAATACTAACTTCTCATCATCGTAAGGTAAAAGAGTTTCAAACCTTTCTGCCGAGAATGCCTTCTCTAAGTGTGAGAAAAGGATACTGTTAGAAGGTTTACTATCCACTTCTTCCTCCTCCTTGTTGATGCTGGCTTCCGATCCTTGCAGGTCTTTCATAAGAGGATTATCCCATGTAATCATGTTCTTCTTCAACCACCCATTTTCTCTCTGTAGAAGAACCATTGTTTCCTCCAAATCCTTATTTTGTTGTTTGGTACCAGACTCCAACCGCATCCAGTTAGACTTCTCCTCCTTTAAGGATTCATTCTCAAAACTCAAACCTGAAATCTTTTCTTGAAATTTGTTGATGTCCCCCTTGAACTTGAAGATTTGATCTTCAAGCTTTTTGAGCTTTGAATCAAATAAACTAGAAGAATTCTTTTTAACAATATAAGGGAAGTGTCTCCTAACCACCCTCTCAAGTATGACCAGAAAAAAAGGTTTTGGAGTTGTTGGGTGAATAGATGGCCCTAAATTCTCTTGATAGTCGGGAATCATTTATTGAAGACAAAGCTCTTTAAAAGCTTCTAAATCATTCATATAAGAAAACCAGGAATCACCTGCTATCTCTTCATTCTCATCAGCTTCATCGTCCTCTGCTTCGTCTTCGCTGCTATCAGTAAAATAGTCCTCAAACGAGTCATAATTCATCAGGACAGAATCATAACTTAGTGGCCTTTTCAAAAGTTTTTCTTGCTTGAGTCGATCCTCTTTTTCACTCAAACTGCTGCTGCCAGATGACTGGCAAGTAGAGGATAGGAACCCCTTCTTCAATCCCAACATGGAACCAACAACTCAAACAGAGCAAACCACAAAGAACAGATTCACAAGATAAGATGATAAAACGAAAAAAATAATAATAAAACCAGAGACCTCCGCTAAAGGTGCAGTCAATAAGGTTTTTTTTTTTGATAGAAAGTGGCTTGGTGATAACAAGATTTAGGATAGATCAGGGGTGAGGGACAAGGATAGAGGAAGGTTCATGAGAGGTGAATTGGGGGTTTGGTTACAGTGGAGATGGCAAGGGAAGTGGTGGCACAGACTAGGGTTTTGGGTGGGAAGGGAAACGGATAGAGAGGGAGAGTTTTTTTTTTTTTTTT
>AWUE01014058.1:0-10735 GCA_001974825.2 Corchorus olitorius
GGGGGGGGGGCGATGACAACTGACAAGTAAAAATGGAACGGTATTTAGCAAAACCCAATTAATTTCCCAGAGAAGTTGATGCGCTCAGCTCAAGCCTAAGGCTTAGTTTGGGATTGAGGTTGGGTTTTGGAAAATTTTGGTTTGGAAGAAGTGCTTCTGGAAAGTGCTTTTTAAAATTAGGGTAGAAAACTATAATTAATGTTTGATATTGTTGTAGAAAATGTAGTAGAGAGATATAATGTCTAAAAAGGGTACTAATTAAAATAGAAGGAGAGAATATTTAAGGGATTTTAGTCATTTAATATCCAAAAGCACTTTTAAAACGCAAAAGCACCAAGAGATTAGTTTTTCAGGTTGGCTTGGCTTTTGCGGTGAAAATTAGCTTTTGTCACAAACCATGATTTATTTGGCATTGTGTTTGAGGTGAAAAGTAACTTTTATATCTCCAAACTCAATCCCAAACCAAGCCTAAAGCACTTTTACATGGATCCGGCCCTGTCCTGTCCTCCTAAACCAAAATTGATAGTGTAAAAATACTTCAAAATTTTGACCTCATTTTGGCCAAAAAAAAAAATTTTTTGACCTTTTTTTTTAAGGAAAATATAAATCATTTATTCATATTGTAGGAGTAAGATTACAAATGTAAGCAGGGAGACAACCTGTCCACACTCTTTGATCCCCTATTCTATATTCAGAATGTGCAATATTATGAGCAAGTATATTAGCTTCTCTTCTAACATGGCCAAAAGAAATAGAATCAAACTGGGTGGAGAGGAAGACACTATCATGGATCACACTAATACTCATCCATAGTGAATTGTTTCCCAAGGAAATACATATCTACCCAATGTTTCCCATAATTATTTTTTTTTGTTGGAAGGTTCACATAATTAATTACAATTCATAGCCAAACACCATAGAACAAATATCCAAGACAAGAATATGTATGGTAAAAAATTGTTCTCATTTATGTATAATCATTACAAAAAAGTTTACACAGGCATGGGATTGCATAAAACAATTCACCAATTACGCTCTTCCTACATAAAATTGGTTAGATGTCAGTTGGATTAGAGAGGGTTAATCTCAGCTTAAGTCACCCATTTTCACATTAACATTCATGAGCTTTGCAGACTGCCAATGAGATCAAGGAATGCCTCTTCGCAGCAAGGGATCGTCAGAGCACCCATAGGATGATTAAATCCATATTCTTCTTCGGCTTGGCTCAACAAATTTTGGAAGGAAGAATGCTTCAAGAATGAAATCGGGACAACAAATCTCTTCTTCTCATCTAATTCTCCAACATAAACAGCAAAGTGGCCTTTAGGAACCGGTGTGGTCTCGGAGAAAGGAGTCCTTTTGAGACTCTGCTTAGCACTAACAATTCTTGGCAAGCGAAACCCCATGATTTTTGTGAATTGAGAGATTGCTTTAAAAACTTAGAGAATGAAGAAATGCTTTGGCACTGCTGGGTGGCTATCCATGGAATGTATATTTATAGGAGGCAAATGCTTTATGGTTGGCACTTGGCAGCAATATGAGGCTCTGATTAAGTGGCCATGTAGAGTGAACCCCATAGTATAGAACCATAGCTTGTAAGTTGTAAGGAGTCACATGGCCTTGCCTCCCAAATGATGTTGAAACTTTCGACAAATTGCGCAACCCTGTTGCAATCTATGATCTATCATATATATGGCTTACCATTCAATCAGTACCAACATTGGCCCCATGAAAAATACAATATCGTGGCCTGTTGAACATAGCTTTTCTTTTGGTACCACATCGTATATGGATGAAATATTACGAAGCAAAATGATAAGAAATTGAAAATAATATCCAATAACTTATTTTGAGTTGGTTTGCACTAGCTAGCCCTACATGTTTTGCTGATGATTAAAATCAAAGGCCAAAAGCTACTACTAGTAATTAACACGCTTGGAACTGGAAACAAGTACTTATCAATCCATGTCAGACAGTTTCATTACTTGAACATGTAAGGAGTGGGTTAAGGAGTTTGGATGGTTTGCTAGCCCTACGTTACATATAAGTGTTGATGTTGTGCCAACTATCAATATTTAATCACCAATTATAGACTATAGATATCTATAATGATTAAAAAAATCAATGGATTAGAAAAAGATATCTACCCTCTTCACAGAATAAGAAATCTACCATTTTAGTTGAACATATAGATTTTTTAATAGTCTAACGCTTGTAAAGTCAACTCTTCAACCACTAGATTGGGAGCTTCTAATCAAGATTTGGGTCAAAGTTTTGCTTGTGTTTTGACTAAAATCAATAAGGGTAATTTGATACACCGACGGTGTAAATTTTGGACTTCATAAGCGGGTGTGTGAAGTTGACACATGTCCATTTTCTGAATTAATTAAATTTTAAATATTTTAATCTAGTCCCTAGGGTACACATGTCACCTTCAAAATCCGCTTGTACAGTCTGCTAAACTCCACCGACGATGTATTATATATAAACCCAAATAATAATGATAGTTTCCTTTTGTTGATTTTGTTCGCCTTTTGATTTTTCGTCAAATGAAAATAATTTTGACATTCTTTTTTTTTTTTTTTTTTTTTTTTATTATACTACCAACTTTAATGAATACAAGTTCAAGTTCATTTTGAGTTTGACTTCCTTATTAAATTCTCTTCCTATTTTCGTATTACTAGTAAAGTAGTAATTAACGTGCTGAATATTAAAAATCAAGATTGAGCACTAGCCTATATATTCATGGAGAAGGTTCCAAATTCCAACTCATTTAGTAATTAGAGGATTTATATGATAATGACAGATCTAGATCAAGAATTCATGAGGAAAAATAGAAAATTATGTTCAATATCAATCTAATTGAAATTTATTGTATGATAAGTGTAATTTATTTTTATGAATGAAAATTGTATTTTTTTTTAAATAAAGTTGAGCACTAGCCAATGAACAGAAAATTGGGCCAAAAGAAACAAAAACTTGGGCAAAACATTTTCTTACGTATTACTACTAGTAATTTGCGAGACAAGAAGAAGAAAATTGAGCAATAGCCCAATGGACAAATTAAACGGATAAAAATTCTCTTCCTCTATTTTTTCCCCACGGTGTCCTATCCACTAAATAATGATACATGTCCTTTTTCATTTTTTAATATTATTTTTTGTTTATCTAATTAAATTAAATTTTATATTTTCATTCTAAAACCCTATGGGGAATGTATTAAAATTTAGAACTAACCCTTATATATACTATATATTATTTTTAGTTACTAGGGAAATTACTAAAAGGCCAAATTGAGGATTAATGTGGTGTCACCTTTTGGCTTTTTTTGATCTTTTCTCACTTTTCGGATGACTAAAAAGCCCCTTTATGAGTTTCCCACCTTCCTTTTCCTGCTACCCTTTTTTGTAATTACTCATTTTCCTTCCTTAATTGCTTTTAATTAATGTTTCTCCCCCCTTTTTCTTTTTTCCTCTTACCAACTCAGTTGCTGGTTCCTTTCAACTCCTCAGTGCTGATCAATCTTCATGTTTGCCAAAAATCAAACATTTCATTACTCCCCTCTGTTTTCACATTCACATCTCTTTCCATTTTCTTCTCCTTCCCCATTTCTTCACCATGGACCGTTCAATGTTTTTCCCTTCTGAATTAAACCACCATTTCTTCAATGCGTCTATTATTATCCAATTAATAGCATATTCTATTACATCTTTGCACTTCCTATTACTTACAAATAAAAGCATGCTCTTTAACCTTCTTAGTTTTGCATGTCTAAAAAGTTAGCTTACAAAGATTTATGGCAATAGCAAGAGAAAATATTAAAACTAATCCATTTAAATTGCATAATTGATTATATTAACATCCTTATGCAATCAGTTAATCAAGTACCATTCTAAAACAAAGAATGCCCGTAGCGCTAGCGCGGGCTAATATGATTTGTATATAATTATTTGTGTTATGGATAAATGGACTTTCACATCATTTATCTGGCTAGATATTATCAAGTGATAAATGGAAAGAATTATCAGAGATAAAAGAGAAGATTATCAGCAACATTTATCCAGGAGATAATTACTGATATTATTTAATTATGTTGATTTATCTTATATTTATGAGCTATCTCCAGCTATGAGGTTCAGCTATAAATAGGCTACCTCAGTTCATTTGTAAACATCCCATTCTACATTCTCAATTCTCTGAGTAATAAGAATTATTTCTTTCTCTCCATCTGTTCTTACCTTGTTCTTATTGTTCTTTAGTTATTTCATAACACGTTATCAGCACGAGAAAGCTCTGAAAAAAAATTCATCCCTTTTTCATTATCATGTTTTCTCACCTCCCATACCATTAGATTAGGAATATTGTAGAAAGTAACATATAAAAAATGCAGCCTATTCCGACATCGTATAAGATCACACCTTCCAGTCAAAGTTTTAGACTTGACCCGAGATTTGAAATTTTTCGATCATCAATGTTTCTCACATCCCTTACCACTAGATTCTCCTCATCTATATCTTTCCAACGCCACCAGAATCAGCTTAAACGGAGGTCGGACTAGAGTCAAGCTCAAGAGGGTCTTCTTTCCCCACGGTTCTACCAAGCCCGTTCCCTTGGCTGTGGTTTCGCTGGATAGTAGACAGGGACAGTGGGAATCTCGTTAATCCATTCATGCGCGTCACTAATTAGATGACGAGGCATTTGGCTACCTTAAGAGAGTCATAGTTACTCCCGCCGTTTATCCTAGTAGGCCACTATCCTACCAATCGCCGCTAAACATTCCGCATCCAAGAGCACAATCGAGTACCGTAGCACCAATGTGGCCGTATAGTGGGCGCACTTGGGACACCGACATCGATTAGGTCCGCCTATGGCCCCGAAAGGCATGGGTTGGATTAAGGACAACGAGACAACCAATTTCCATCGCAATAAGTAGACAACACAGGATCACAACTGACCCCCAAGCACTAGGCCTTGGGGGGTGAATGAAGAGGAGCACGGGTCGATAGTTCGATGCAACCAGCACAGAGCCTATCAACACGCACAACCATAACACCACTCACATGCACCGTTATTGTAGGCAATATCTTAGCACGGACTCTCCAAGCACACAAGACCGTGAGCTAGGAAGTCGACATGAGAGATAATGCCTACACCATTGGGCACAATAGTTAAACATTGGTGACACTATTGATGCCTTGCTTGCGACCCTAGCTTCCTTGCGTGACCTAGCGAATCATTCACAACAGCTTGACGAGGCCCTACTGGGCCTCGCCAGGCATGCTGATCCGCCTAGCCAGGCATCGCGAGGCACCACGAGCTGCCTACGAGGCCATCTGAGCATCAAAAGGGACAATAACAGGCCACCCGTGTGACTCATGGGAACCCACGGTTGGGCCCCAAGGCGCCCCCAAGGTGCGGGGTGCCTCGGGGGGGGGGGGGGGGGGTCGTCCATTTTTGGCCCCGAGTCACTCCCCCCTAAAGAGTTAAACAGAATTTAGGGCCTCTGCAGCACTAGACATTGGCATGTTCGAAATGGGGACACTTTTTTCTGAGAACCATAAAACCCATTATACTTGGAATTTAAAGCTGAAATTTTGCAGGGACACCAAGAAATATATAGAGATGGCCCCTGAAAAATTTTAGCTCCAAAGGATACCCGATCTATTACCGGGGTCCCGGGATTGCTCCGATACATGAAAAATCGTGAAAAATAGAAAACATGTCATTTTGGGCTGAAATTTTGCAGGGACATCAAGAATAATATAGAGATGGAGTGTGCAAAATTTCAGCTAAAAAAGATGACCCAAACTATAACCGAGATCCCGGGACCGTTCCGATACACGGAAAATCGTAAAAAATAGAAAACGGGTCTTTTGGTCACGAAACTCCTCTGGCAGGCTTATAGGACCATGATACGAATTTACAAATCATAAAAATGGCTTGGTAATTTTGGCCAATTTTTGGGTCCGTAACTCATGATGGTTAGCCTATGGCGTTTTGGCCAATTTTTTGGCCCGGAACACATGATGTAACACCTTTGCCATTTGGGTCATTCTTGGCCCCCGAAACTCATGATTATTAACCTTTGGCATTTTGGCCATATTTTGGGTTCGGAGCTCATGGTGTAACAACTTTGGCATTTTGGCCCCCGACGCTCATGGTGTAACACCTTTGGCATTTAGGCCATTTTTGGCCCTCGATGCTCATGGTGTAACACCTACGCATTTTGGCCATTTTTTGCCCCCGACGCTCATGATGTAACACCTATGTCATTTTGACCCCCGACGCTCATGGTGGTTAACCTTTGGTATTTTAGCCATTTTTTGCGCCCGACGCTCATGATGTAACACCTATGTCATTTTCCCGACGCTCATGGTGGTTAACCTTTGGCATTTTGGCCATTTTTTGCCCCCGACGCTCATGATGTAACACCTATGTCATTTTGGCCCCCGACGCTCATGGTGTAACACCTTTGGCATTTTGGCCATTTTTTGCCCCCGACGCTCATGATGTAACACCTATGGCATTTTGGCCCCCAACGCTCATGATTTAACACCTTCGGCATTTTGGCCCCTGATTGAGCTAAATTAGACCCTATTTTTATGGGTATTATACTATGTTTTTGGACCTATTTATGCTTAAATATATGCTATTTTGATAATATTTGTGTTTTGAGCCTTTAAGTGATGTGAAAATGAGAAATTGTTATTTTTCACTATTTTTGGAGCTATTTTGATGACTTTTTACACAGATTTTAGCAAAGCAATTTTGAGCATAGATTTGGAGATTCGAAGTTCGTGTTTGAAGACCATTTGAAGATAATTTGGAGACTTGAAGATTTTTGAAGATTTATTTCAAGAGCAAGAATTAAAGATTGGAGCCTTAATTGAAGACAAGCCATGGATAAGCCTTTAAGCTTTGGTATTTTTGGATATTTTATATGGGAAGATATTCAGCCCATATAAATCATTAATTGGAATTAAAATCCCAATTAATAACTCCTATATCCAAGGAAATATCCAAATTTCGTAGATTCCCGATTCTAATCCTAACAGGATTAAGATTCAGCGCAGTTTTGGTAGAAAAATCATAACTTTCTGCTCAGACCTCCGTTTAAAGTCTATGAGTACTCGTTGGAAAGCTAACTCCGAGATCTACAACTTTACTTTGAAGTTCAAGACCCAGTTCTGCCGTTTTCAAGCCCAAAAATGCCGTCGAAGTCACTGCACGAATTCAGGATTTTTCAGGATCCTATTTTAACTTGGATTCTACTCTAGGATGACTTTTAATCTAACTTGGAGTCTAAGTTAGACTCAAAACCGACTTAGACCTCTTTCCAAGTTAGGATTGGAATTCCTAGGGTTATTTACACTATAAATAGCCACCTCCTGTAACACAAATCACATACCCACACACACCAATTAGTTTTAGATCTTTTCTTCTAGTTTTCTTCTAGTTTTTTAGGCAAGGGTGCCGCCACCCTCTCTAGTCATAGAGGGGTGCGACATACCTAGCTATTTTGCAAGGAGATTTCGCCCCTCCAAGGTCTTGTAAGTACTCTTATGCCGCTCATGGATTTTCCCGAATCCATGAGTAGCTAAATTCTTAATACTTCTGATCCTTTGGTGAATTCAATCAATTAAATATGGTGAGATTTCTGTTCTTATAATTTGGTATTTTATTCTTGATAGATAGCATGTTAAACTCTGTTTTAATTCTACAATCTTGATCTTTATTGATTTATTGTGGCCACTAAAGAGGTAATTTGAGAGATTGTTGGCTAGATCAAACAACAAGGTTGACGCATGAGTTTGATTGTATGTAGCAAGTTAACCGCGCTTGATGGCGGGTTAATTGGGTTAACATGCCAGTGATCAGATTTATCTGGTTGTTATATGGTTTTATGATGTATCACCTTTGACATTTTGGTCATTTTATTCCCCCGACACTCATGATGTAATACTTATGGCATTTTGGCCCCCGACACTAATGATGTAACACCTATGGCATTTTGTCTCCCGACGCTTATGGTGTAACACCTTTGGAATTTTGGCCATTTTTAGCCCCCGACGCTCATGGTGATTAACCTTTGGCATTTTAGCCATTTTTTGCCCCCGACGCTCAAGATGTAACACCTACGACATTATGGCCCCCGACACTCATGGTTTAACACCTTTAACATTTTGGCCATTTTTGGCCCCGACGCTCATGCTGCTTAAGCTTTGGCATTTTAGCCAATTTTTGCCCCCGACGCTAATGATGTAACACTTATGGCCTTTTGACACCCGACGCTCATGGTGTAACACCTATGGAATTTTTTGCCCCCGACGCTCATAATGTAACACTTATGGCATTTTGGCCCCGACGCTCATGGTGTAACACATTTGGCATTTGGGCCATTTTTTCCCCCGACGCTCATTATGTAACACTTATGGCATTTTGGCCCCCGACGCTCATGATGTAAAACCTATGGCATTTTGTCTCCCGACGCTCATGGAGTAACTCCTTTGGCGTTTTGGTCATTTTTGGCCCCCGACACTCATGGTGGTTAACCTTTGGCAATTTAGCCATTTTTTGACCCCGACGCTCATTATGTAACACATACGACATTTTAGCCCCCGACGCTCATGGTGTAACACGTTTAGCATTTTGGCCAGTTTTGGCCCCCGACGCTCATGCTGGTTAACCTTTGGCATTTTAGCCATTCTTTGCCCCCGACGCTAATGATGTAACACCTATGACATTTTGGCACCCGACGCTCATGATGTTACACCCTTGGCATTTTGGCTATTTTTTGCTCCCGACGCTCATTATATAACACCTATGCCATTTTGGCACCGACGCTCATGGTGTAACATCTTTAGCATTTTGGCAAGTTTTGGCCCCCGACGCTCATGCTAGTTAACCTTTAGCATTTTAGCCATTCTTTACCCCCAACGCATATGATGTAACACCTATGGTATTTTGGCCCCCGACGCTCATGGTGTAACACCTTTAGCATTTAGGGCATTTTTTCCCCCGACGCTAATTATGTAAAACCTATGGCATTTTGGCCCCCGACGCTCATGATATAACACCTATGATATTTTAGTTCCTGACGCTCATGATTTTACACATTCGACATTTTAGCCATTTTTTGCCCCTGACACCCATGGTGGTTAACCTTTGGCATTTTAGCCATTTTTTGCCCCCGACGCTGTTGATGTAACACCTATGTCATTTTTGCCCCGACGCTTATGGAGTAACACCTTTGGCATTTTAGCCATTTTTTGCCTTCGACGCTCATTATGTAACACCTACGGCATTTTTAGCCCCCGACGCTAATGATGTAACACATATGGCATTTTGGCACCCGACGCTCAGGATGTAACACCTTTGGCATTTTGGCTATTTTTTGCTCCCGACGCTCATTATGTAACACCTATGCCATTTTGGCACCGACGCTCATGGTGTAACACCTTTAGCATTTTGGCAAGTTTTGACACCCGACGCTCATGCTAGTTAACCTTTGGCATTTTAGCCATTTTTTGCCCCCGACGCTAATGATGTAACACCTATGGTATTTTGGCCCCCGATGCTCAAGGTGTAACACCTTTGGCATTTTGGCCATTTTTTGTCCCCGGCGCTCATTATGTAACACCTATGGCATTTTGGCCCCCGACGCTCATGGTGTAACACCTATGGCATTTTGACCCCCGACGCTCATGATTTAACACCTTCGACATTTTGGCAATTTTTTCCCCCGACGCTTATGATGTAACACCTATGGTATTTTGGCCCCCGACGCTTATGGTGTAACACCTTTGGCATTTTAACCATTTTTTGCCCCCGACGCTCATGATGTAACACCTACGGCATTTTAGCTTCCAACACTCATGGTGTAACACCTTTAGCATTTTGGCCAGTTTTGGCCCCCGACGCTCATGCTGGTTAACCTTTGGCATTTTAGCCATTCTTTGCCCCCGACGCTAATGATGTAAAACCTATGGCATTTTGGCACCCGACGCTCATGATGTAACACCTTTGGCATTTTGGCTATTTCTTGCTCTCGACGCTCATTATGTAACACCTATGGCATTTTGGCACCAACGCTCATGGTGTAACACCTTTAGAATTTTGACCAGTTTTGACCCCCGACGCTCATGCTAGTTAACCTTTGGCATTTTCGCCACTTTTTGCCCCCGACGCTAATGATGTAACACCTATGGCATTTTGGGACCCCACGCTCATGATATAACACCTTTGGCATTTTGGCCATTTTTTTGCCCCCGACGCTAATGATGTAACACCTATGGAATTTTGGCACTTGACGCTCATGATGTAAAACCTATGGCATTTTAGTTCTTGACGCTCATGATTTAACACCTTCGGCATTTTAGCCATTTTTTGCCCCCGAGGCTTATGATGTATCACCTTTGACATTTTGGTCATTTTATTCCCCCGACACTCATGATGTAATACTTATGGCATTTTGGCCCCCGACACTAATGATGTAACACCTATGGCATTTTGTCTCCCGACGCTTATGGTGTAACACCTTTGGAATTTTGGCCATTTTTAGCCCCGAAGCTCATGGTGGTTAACCTTTGGCATTTTAGCCATTTTTGCCCCGACGCTCAAGATGTAACACCTACGACATTATGGCCCCGACACTCATGGTTTAACACCTTTAGCATTTGGCCATTTTGGCCCCGACGCTCATGCTGCTTAAGCTTTGGCATTTTAGCCAATTTTT